>JAOWAW010121385.1:0-12399 GCA_028565695.1 Nicola tetela
GGGTGCAACTCATTTTGAATCGCTATCACTTTTCACCAGCTGTTGGCAAGCTGTCCCTCATGGCGTAGTCACTATGGAGTCCTGCTGTTCACGGCTTGTGAACCCTTTTCAAGTTCTTTTGGGCGTCGACTAGCAGTCACATTTTTCTTCTCTTTCAAGATCTTTCTTACTTCTTTTCTTCCTCTCTTTCCTTCTCTTTCCTAAAAGGCTGTAATAATGGCATGTATTATCTCATTTCTAAAAGAATGAGATATCGTGGAATCAATCTGGTTGGAAATTGTATGCCAAAGATATGGGAAATCATGCATTATTAATTTTAATGGCGGACCTGAGGATAATAGTTACAACAAATACCTGTCCTGCTCATGCATCGCTCGCTCTTTCCTTGCCGGTACGTGCAGGAGTGCATTAGGCCGCGTTGTAAAATTATGTCAAAAGGCCCAGACTTCCACTCGGTGTAAAAGTCAGTATTCCGCACTAACTACTAGTAGTGTAAGTCTTCGCTAGCTGTGCTTTACGTCATCACGGTCAACTGCAAATATCGAATATGAGAACATAAACGTATTCGAGTTTTAGTAGGCCAGCCTAGAAACATAACACGACGCTGCCAGTAGCGGTGACAGCCGCAAGCAAGCCGTAGATCCCCAGATCGGTTCGACCGGCGAAAAATTCGCAATCACTTCCCCCAGTGCTGGACTATTCCGCAAACTGATAAACACACCCTTCTCAACTTCGAAATCGTATCAGATAAGGTCACAAGGTTGCTGTGGAATCATATACGAAACTCGATTGGAGGTCATATTTCACTAGTGAAGTGACTGAATTGACCAGGCGGTCAACCTTCCAATAGACTAACGACTACATGTTCACTTCGTAACACTAAGCGAAGTTTAAGGTGGCAGGCTAAGCGTCGCTCAAATCTGTAGCGCCTCTTCGACTAAAAGCAACTTAATACCGGTGTACTGTGACATACTAAATGATAGTTGGACGCGCTATTCTCTAAGGTCATCGTTTTGTCTTAGGCGTACTCACCTGAGCAGTGGAAGTTCTTTTTCGAATTCACTGCTTTGAAGCCACAAATTCTTCGTTAAACTGTCCAAAATGTTTACCTGCCCATAGGCAGGGCTGCAGCCGGCGTACAGAATTGAGGTTGTAGCCTACAGTCCATCTTGCAGCGTGAGAAATCGCTATCCTCTAGACTTTCCACAAAGTGCGTCTCAACAGAGCAATCTTGATCTTTGACGAGGAATTTCAAAATTGCGCAAACGCCCGCCCTGAGAGGTCTCTAGCTGTTACCAGCGAGACTCTGAGAGTCCAGATAAGGACCATACTTGCATGGTGCTGACTTGGGCTGTAGACGATTGGAGGACAGGGTGATAATGACGCGCATGTTAAAAAATTCACCCAGCATGATGCATGACTTCAGAAGGTATGGCGCTGATCGAAGTAAGTTTTGGACTGAGTTAGCAAAGGCCGTGGCTAAATCACCCCGCGCTAACACGTCACAAGTCGTCCTCGTCACGTCCAGTAATAAAACAGTTACGCCATTTGCACGCGATCGTAACGGAAGCAAACACGGGCTTTTCCCAATCGTTATTTTAAGCTTTGGTGCACTGTATTCTGCTATCTGAAATCGAATAAATAATAAGCTTTACTCTTCAGCCGAGCCACACGCTTTCGTGTATAGAGCTACTCTGCTTTGTCTTTTAGACTGCCCGGCCAGCCGGCCTTTCCAGGAGAACTCCTGACATACCGCCATTTTCTCATGTTTTCTGCAGCCGTAACGCGGGGACTTTCCCGCTCTGGGTGCTGGAATAACGTAAATCGTACTTCTTATAATTAATGTACATGTTGAGGACGGATACGGCCATTTTGCGATCCGCTGGAGTACAGACGAGACCATCAAGTTTACCAAGACGTCACGTACGCAACACGAACATACCCGTGGTAACAGACAAGGATTAAAGCCGCTTCCGCAAGAAATTTATAAAGTTATATCGAATACAGATGTATAGCTTGTAACCTTGCAAGCAGCAGGTCAGTGCCAGTCAGTAGCAATAACTACACACCAGACGATTCTTCTTTGCTCCGAATAATTGGGTATTGTTGCGTAGGACAGTGCAGAGTAACTAAATCTCTAATCACTTAATTTCCGAGCTGTCAAGGCTTTCTTCATCTTCATAAGCTTTTGCTTGACAGAACATTTCGGAGGGCGTTGAGGTTCGCTTCACAACAAAACTCAACCCCATTTGGTTCTCTTCTGTTGCTGTTAAAGTCTTCCTTTTGGAAGAAGAAAACACAGGAACAAAATCCTTTGGCCTCCTTTCAAAGTAGACAAATTTGAAAACTACATGTATTAATATTCTCAGAGACATGGACTGTCATTAGTCCATGGCCTCAAGGCCAGCCTGAAAATCCTGCAAGACCTAGAAGAACACACACGATGTGTTCACATTCACTGTATTACGAATGAATGTGTACGTCCCCACACCAGCACATGTACACCCTGTATTGAGCTAACTCGTGATTCACACGCACGCACGCACGCACACACCAATAATGCAGGCACACATACACACCACACATGCACATACGCACAGACGCACGCACACATACACACCACACATGCACATACGCACAGACGCACGCACACATACACACCACACATGCACATACGCACAGACGCACGCACACACACGCCTTTCGAAAATTCAGATTGACATGAATCAAAAGTACTCTAGCAATACAAACCATCTAATTGCTCTACAAGAATTACTACAACACACAGCACGAACAAAAAGTGCCCCAAACCAGCTGCAGAAACGAGTCAGTCCAGAAATGAGTATAAAAGAAACTTCAGAAAGACCATGCATGCCAGGTGAATCAGAACCATCATTTTCTCCTTTTTACTCCAATTGATAGCGCACAGAAGACTCAAACCTGTGGTGACCAAGAGCCTAGTCGAATGAAAATCATGCTCTTATAACCACTCAACCAATCGCCAGTTCAAGTCTCTCGCACAGTAGTTATTGTATTGTGTCAACTGAAAGTCACAAAGCTCGCCATGAAGCCAGTTTTTTTTTAACTGGAGGAATGGTCAAGCAGTTAAGAGCATGACTTTCATTCGGCTAGGCGTTTGGTCACCACAGGTTTGAGTCCTCTGTGCGCTCTAGCTCAGTCAGAGTAAAATAGGAGAAAATGACTGGTGATCGAAGAAACTGTTAGCTCTCCTCCTTCATATTATTAAACTGCTGCAAACCAGTAACATGCTGCAAACCATGATGGCAGTGAAATTTGAAAAGAAAAGTATCTTCTATGAAGGGAACGACCTTGAGTAGACGGGATGAGACTGAAGAGAAAATTTTGTTAAAAAGCCTTCAGCCATCTGTGGGGATCAAACTCACCTATGGCACCGATTCGCCTAGCGAACGAAAATCATCATCACTTTCCACTTCAACCATCACGCCATCCTTGATGGCGGAAGTGGAAAGTGATGATGATTTTCGTTTGCTAGGTGAATCAGTGCCGTAGGCAAGTTCGATCCCAACAGATGGCTGAAGGCTTTTTTACAAATTTTCTCTTCAAAAGTATCTTCATTTGATAAACATAAAACCAGAGAGAAAATAATTTCAGAAGTTCCATCTCTGTGACTGGCCAAATTCTTCAGGATGTCAATATTGAACCACCTGCTGCCATCATCAGTCAATCAAGCTTACGTCTTCATATTACTCCCTGTTCAATCATGTGAAAATTAACCCACCAAAAATGGGATAAATCATGATTCAATAATTTCACATCACTGCATGATTTGTGCAGCGAAGTGGTTAAGTGATGTGTTCCCTGGCTGAGTGATAGTGGCATAAGAAGAGCATTCTATAGCCACATTATCATATCGCACTTTCACAAGTTCTTTCTGCTGGGCCTCCTGCAAAGGGATTACAACAGGTATCATGGCGTATAAATGGCCCACTGAAGTGCATCATAACAGCCATCTCGCTAGTTCATGCAACCCCGGGTGCCTCGGCCATCTGCGAATATCAGCAAGCAAACCATCACAGAAACAAGCAAGAGAATTCCGACTTCACACCTTTTTCAGAAAAGCAAGCGGTGACTGTATTGTGTAGTGGAAAACTGCCTCCCAGGGATCTGTTGTGCAGTCCATTCTCTTGGTGAGCAGATCACACTCTCTATACTGACAACACAGCTTGGTTTCAGCAGTCTGTGCAAACCGGTAGTGGTGAACATAGCCTTGTCTTGTGTTCAGATGAAGCAGCTGTCGCGCCACGTCAGGATTGTGTATACGAAGCATTTTCACTCTACCTGGTCGAACGGCAAACTTTCTCCGCCCCTGGTAATCAAGGCAATGTTGGGGAACACTGTCCCGTTCGGAGTAGAAGCCATCTGCAGTACACTCTGGTTGTGCTGTTCGATAGGGAATGGCTGTAGCATTGCCATTGAACTCTCTGCATACAGTTACATGATATGGCCAGCTGCCAAATGTTATTCCATCCACATCATGATTCAATAAAAGAAAGTTTTTCCAGCGACTTGAGAAAGGATTTTCTGCTGTTAAGGCCATGAACTCATCCACGTCTACAAAGATCGTCCATTTTGTTGCTATAGCAGCATTCAAGTACAGACAGTCATGCATAACTAGGTTTTGGGCATTGTAATGCGTGTTGAAGCTCACTTGGCTGGTTATATTCACAATGTCATGTGGTTGTCTGGCGTTGGAAAGATTCACGGCGAAAGTGGTGTATAGGAATAAGTGTTCCACTTCCCATTTCTCTGCATAGAATTCCATCCACGTCAATATCCAGCTCTCCCTCACCCGACCATATAGAGCAGACTGCGCGCACACAGTCACATCATAATTCATTTGGGGAAGTTTAAGAATAGGAACGGTGAGGTCGTCCACCAAAATTAATTCAACGCTATCTCGCAAAGGAGCCGAAAATTTGCAAAGAATTACCACGGCTTCCCATTTGTAAGCGCCAAAGTTTCCGCCCACCCAGTAGCCTTCGCCGTCAGCTGATTCACTCTCTGGTGCTCTACCAACAGAACATCGAGCATAGCGAAGCTTTAGGCTTGCTTGCCCGCGAACGTCGGTCGAAGAAAGGTCGACACGCCTCAGCAAGACAGCGGCGACTACACTGCTGTCTTCCGACAGGCGAAACGCTCTAGCCCAAGGTTTGCCCCACATCACTCCAGTCGACAAATAATTACTTAAATTATCGCTCCTCTTCGGCAAGTATCGGCGGGGGCCTCGAGCTGTTGAACAGGCACTCTTGCTGCCGGTATGATGCATATGTAAAGTAATGCGATTGGCAAGGCACGGTAGAACTGACGATTCGCTTGTAAACAGGCATGTTCGCACCAGAACGTCCAGGACGGCTATCGGGAGTACAACAACAGCGATCAAGCAACAGCTTAGAATCTTGCAGAGGCCTCGACGGTGGCGGAAGGGCACGAAAATCCGTTTCGCTGTGCAAGGCATGGGTTTCAAGGTCCTTTCTCGTCAACTACTGCAGGAACTCGCCACTAAAACATTGGGAAAACGCAAGACTAATGAACGCTCTGCTAGAATTTCATGCCTGGCACCGGGCATCTGCCTACAACATTCTGTGGTGTACAAAGCAACATGCTCGATTTGTCAGGCTAATGTGTATGTCAGGATGCGTCTTCACTACACCTCAATACAGGGCTCGTGAGCACATGCAGATGTACGCGGGGAAGCGGCCCATGCAGTCCTCCGCTTTCGATGTTCGGCTGCCGCAGTGCCGTCATCAGGTCATATGCATTCGATCACATGTATTTCGCGATAGAGGCGGATTCATCGCGATTCAGAGCGGAATCAATAACGCATTATAGATTAAACATGTCAAAAAGGGTAATCGAATACAAGCACCTGCAGAGGGGCAAGCCTGCCATTACATCGTATTTGAAGTTGTCTAGCGCTGCCCCGACGCCTCCGCCAGCATATCGCAGAGACTATGGCGATCCAGCGGCTGCAGCCAGTGCAGTATGATCGGCTCACTGAATCATGAAAGGATATGGGAACTGATTTCCTAAAGTGATAAGCGATTTGATAACACCCCTTTTAATAGGGTTAAATTATTCTCGACTAGGTCTAACCGTGCCTATAGGCGTATAACAATCACACATACACACCATAATATCCAGTGTTGTTACATGTATCTCCAAAGGTTGACTGTTGTTCTGTTACTAACGGATAATGATGGCGTAATTCCGTTTAGTCTGTCTTATATGTACGTGTACTTTTGTCATTGAGAACTACTGCAAGCTCACAGATTGGGAATCTTTCATTTCAGCTCGATACGTTTAGTTCTGGAATGATGCGTTGGCTGGTAATTATGAGTCACCAGTTCGGTGCAATTTTCCCGGGTTATTTTTTTCGCTAATCACAAAACGTAATCATAATTACCCAAAACCTAACCACCCACCGAACACAGTAGTACCGCACTACAGTACAGCTGCAGGGTGCGCGGATTGTGAAGCGTGTTAATCAGTGTGGGCGACAGTCATTTCGAAATTCGGTCGTTCTACCAGCTGACCTCCCCGTCGCGGAGCTGAAGCGGGCAGGGTTCGCCGAGGACGTACAGTGGAAGTGAAAATTTCGGCAATTTTTTGTTGCCCATTTGAGGGTCAATATTGAAAAGTAAACGCCGACAGTTACCGTTTTTTCTAGATTCTGCTGATCAGCAGGAGAAGGCTGTGCAGTTGGAAAATGAACAACTCATGACTAGGGACGGTTTGCATATCGTATTTACGCTAATTTCGACGGCACTCGCTCCCGGTGTTAACGTAATTACGATATCTGATAACTAGCTTTATCAAAATTGTAATTATAGTAGTAGTACCGCTGTACTCCGAGTGAGCTCCAAATGCAAAACGGAGCACGTGATCTGTGCTTGTATCAGTTTCTTTGAGCGCTGCTGTCACAACACAATAGCGTCTGATGACCTGCTGTGCAGGTTTCGAAGCACTGTGGTAATTGTATTCGCTTAGTGTCTTAGAAGATAAAGTGTGCAGAACTTGTGCTCCTGTGTCCAAACACTGTTCTTTTACTTGTGGCGTTAGGAGCTGCTGGCCTTTGCTGTGTGTTCTTGTCGGTCAAGTTCCCTTCAGCGTGTAGTCCCGTACCAAGCTTTGTGTCGCCATTGTATTGATCGACACGGCTGGGCGACACATAGGAGGCTAACGAAGCGCTAATCCTCAGAGAGACTTGTTGCGTACCTTTCTTCTCCGAGCAGCCAGTGACTCACAGTTTAGACATAGAGGTGCGTGCCCACTATACACGGTAATCTTCTTCCGACCATTGCTATAGAAATGTACGCGTCTCCTTATACTCGATAGTGTGAAAATCACGCCGTACTCTTCAGACGCAGAGAAATGAGTCGATTGACTGGTCATGAGCTATCTAGTGACTACTATTCAATGTCTGTCTTGTTTCTGAAACTCACGCGTGTTGTCTCACTCACTAATCGTCCGCCTTATTAGTCGACTATGAATAGCACTGCCACTGATCGCTTTCCATTGGTTGCATCTTGATTTTATCACGTACGCTGTGCATTAATTTTAACAGTCTCAGGCAATAACTCTACAGCTGCAACAGAGCTAGGAGTACTGAGCGAAGTTTGCAGAAATCAGCATCAACTTACTGTCAGCTGACATAGTGAGCATCGTGTTTACTTGATGGGGTCAAAGTTATTACAACTCTCTTCAGTATTCAAACGTTCTCTGAGCAGATCGATAATAAAGCCATTTCCTTTAGGCCTGTCATAATAATGCCATCACTAAAACGGACACGGAACTCAGATTTGAACACTTACGAACACGAAAGATAGTTAACACCGTACGTACACTGGTCACAGTAAGGGCACTATGTTGAGCAGTAATTCCCCCCACCCCCACCCCCCACCCCTCCAAATGAGTTTTTTCTCGTAGCATTTTTGGCGACAAGGTGCACAAACCAGTCATTGTTTGTTCGTAGACGAAACCCGTAGCAGTCTGTTTAAAATACAGTAGTTCTTCGTCAGTAGTCGTTGTTATGCTTTCCTTTTTCTCTTGTTCAGTTCATTTCGTTTAGTGTCGATTATCAAATGCTCTCGTGCATTTTCTGGTAGCAGAGGTTGGTTGCTCGAGCGTTGTGCAATCGAATACAAACCTTCCGACGATGTCAGAGACAAGAGAAAACAGAATTTCGACAGACCTTCCGTAGGCGGAAGGGCCGCTAGCTTTGGCGGGGACGCAGCCGACGGAGGCCATGATACGTTCCAACTTCGACAAAACGAAAACGAAAAGAGCAACCTTGGAGCTCTTGTTCACGTAGCGCGCCTCAAGGAGTCAGAGGCTAAACTAAAGACGCAGTTTACGCGGGCGCGCAGGCAATTGCTGATGACCTTGGAGAGTGACGGAGACGTCCAGCACCACAAGGTAAAGTCCGGCTGCGAACTGCAGGAAGAAACGATAAACGAACTGGTGAGCGGATCGAAGAGGACTACTTGGCAGCAGAGAATCGCGCAGCTGACTTCTTCTCATTCTTGTCTAGCACACACGCGAGTTCGCGATCCACATCGGGCAGGACGTTGGCGCTGAAGGCGATCTTCGCCATGACCCTTTTCAGGCTCTCCGAGTCATGGTGTTCGTGGTGAATCTGTGACAGCTGTACGAGCACGCTCACCAGTTCGTTCATCGTTTCTTCCTGCAGTTCGCAGCCGGACTTTACCTTGTGGAACTGGACGCCTCCATCTCTCACCAGTGCCCCGACTGTTCGGATAAAGTCATTTCGCCGAGCGACTTTTCGGGGTGGACAATTCGGAGCGCGACTTTTCGGAGAGTGCCATCTCCGCCACCAGACCCATACGGAGAAATCCCTATTAGGAGAATCCCCTTTCGGAGAGGGCAAGTTCGACGACTGTCGGGTTCGGCGACAAGAAATGTATTTCAACTTTTTGACTTTTTAACTTTTTAACACGCCAGAAACTCGGAAAGACATAAACGATACCACACAAAACAGCGTTTGAACCGTGAATGGCCCATGAGTCCGCTGCAGGCCGGAGATACACTTGTTCACGTAAGTATCATAGGTGTATTTTCTCAAGAGAAGTTTTAGCAGCGCCTATGTCCTGGGTGTACATTAATATTAAAAACGTGTAGTTTTCCGCGCCAACTATTGCCCTCGTTGAATAAACTCGATAAATTAGAAAAAAAAATTATTACTAACTATTATAATATCTATGCCTTGTCTGCACAACTTGCTTCTGCAGCTTGCTATCAGCACCGTGAGAAAATCTAAGCTTATCCAATGTTACGACTTGAGACGGCCATTGATGGAGCCGTGAAGATAGTGATTTTCACTCAGCTAGGCGCCTGGTCACCGCAGGTAGAAGTCCTCTGGGAAACCTAGCCAATAGCAAACACAAAATAATTTGTAAAATGTTGTAATTTTTAGTATACATAAACAATACTATACACAACAGCCAATCACTCCCGATATTAGGCTCAGTCATGTGTCCATGGGTCTTCACCGGTTGTACAGATTGAAAAGCCATGGAAACTTTGCACCCTGTAAATTTCTGCTCATGTAACTAAAACGCAAAGTAGACTTCTGCAGTCGATCTATGTCGATTCATGCTCTCACAAATATTCAAACAGTAAAATGAATTCGGATAGCTGGAGCGTTCACTTTCAGTATTCGAACGTTCATTGAACACCTCAATAATACGCATATTCCCCTTAGGCCATCACTAAAACGGGTACGGAACTCAGATTTGGACACGTACGAACACAAAAAATAGTTTAACATCGCACGAGCACTGGTCACAGTGAGGGCACTATGTTGAGCAGCAATTTTCCCAAAAATGAGTTTTTATCCCTCCTAAATAAGCCCCACCGTGTACCGTGAAAAGTGATAAGGTAATTAATATAAGCCCTGGGTTCATACAGCAAATTCTACGGTGCTGTTACTGCCAGCCATCCGTTTGTATCTCCCTACAACGGGCCCCGATACAAAGGAGAACTAAAACACCGCCGCGAAATCCCCTGCACTTACAGGACATGCTCGATTTGCTTGCAGTGTACAATATAACATCGCAAACTGTCCCCATCCACGATTTGGATCAGGCTTATATGCGTACTCAACTACAAGGAAAGTCCATGTGAGGTAAACATTTTATTTGCGAATGTCCTCCGACTCAGTTCATCAGTAGTCAAAACACGTACACTTTTAATAAAGTCTTGCAGCTAACTTCTTTTCGTACGCACAACGTTTTACAAATCACTAACCTTCAAGTTGAAGTAATAAAAACAGTAGGGACGTCAATCACGGAAAATCCAAGCAGCAATACAGACAAGAAACTGGTCACTTGGTAAGATGTGGTGTGTAATGAACTCTTTGAATTGGAAAAATTCTCAAATGTAGCATGCTATTACATGAATAACGGGCAGATTAAAATGCGCTCAACCAACATTCTACCCACAAGCAAAGATACGGCTGGCTGTTTTGCGTGGGGTTGAAGAAATTAACACCTTACGCCATTGGTACCAGAGAGATAGAATCGTTTTGGAAGACAAGATGAAAATGAGGGAAGAGTTCACCCGCCGGGAGGTCCTTTATTTTGTCTTGTTGCTGAGAATGAGTGTTGATGATGGACAAGACGTGTTGGTCGCAGTCCAACTCTAAGCGAAAAATGTCGTCGACCTTCCACTTCTGGTTTGTTGCGACCCGGTCATCCATGATATACTTCGTTCCATAACCAGCCCAACTGTAGCTGGATATATAGTTCCTATTCTTTGCTGTTAATCCGTCTTTCTTCGCCACACCGAGAATAATGCCAACCTTCCCAGAGCATTGGTTGATTTTGACTGCCCAGACATGACGACCGCTTTCCATTCCACGACTGCCTAACACAGAGGCAAATGAGTACTTACCGGTATGAGTGACTGTTAATTTGTCTGCACTGATCGTGTTCCCTGCTTGACATTCTGATTGGTCAAAATCAAGGTTGTAGGAAATGACATACAAGAGTCGAAGTTGAGCTCCGTTGACGTAAATTCGCAGCGAGTAGTGACCGACGTCTTTGCGGTGTGAAAGAGATGGTGTATGTTCCGTTCCTGTTGTCATCCACTGCAAGACTTGGCGGGCTCACTTGAACTGCCCCAGGAACATCCTTCCATCTGGCTTTTATGTCCTCTCCGCAGTTACTCAAAAGTTTATCATTCTCGTCCTTGGGAACTACGACGAAGCTCACTCGCGAACCATTCGTGCACACTTTTTCTGGACCTCCTTCTACTCGAGAGTTACGGAGTGACGGCTTGTAATGGAGCATATCGCCGACCAAAGATTTGGCATTCGCAAGTAACATCTCCTCACTCAAGCTCCGGAAGGCGAGACGATGATGCTCAACCGGCCTGTCTCGTACTCGCACCTTGTCCAAATCGTCGGCTCGTTTCTCAACTACACGGAGAATATCATAAACGTCCTCATGTTCGTTTTGGCCAAGAATCCTTTCGCTAAAAGCGATTGCGCTCTTCATATTGTCAACGTGACGTTGGAGTTCTTCTTGTTGATCGTTCAAAGCTTTGAGGCGCGTCTGCTCGATGTCCTCTACTTCGAGTAGCTTTTGCTCAACGATCGCGTCGATTGTATCCACACACGCTTACGAGTCGATCGATTTCGGCTCTGACTTGGCCAGCGGCAAAGATCAGTTTTGTGCAGGTTGTGTCTACGTCAAGCAAACTGTCCTCCACGCTTGGTAAAAGGCTTTGAAGTTTGTCTGCTTTTGTTCGAAGACGTTTTGCTCAATCCTGCAATCTAACTTGAATGGCTAAGACTCGTTCGTTCAACCGTGCGTACTACTTCACAGTTCTCTGATTAAACGAAATCTCCATAGCAGCAGGACACTGAACATCATAATAACAGATCTTCAACACTTGCAGAGAGACAAAATAAAATCTGATATGCACGAAACACAAACACGCCGCTGATGAAATTTACAAAGGGAAGGAGGATAAAGCGTTTGATTAGTTAATTAAAAAAATTGCTGCAACCCTTCTTGTGCAGGGAAATGGGCGAACAGTTACTTGCATGAACGCGAAGATAACATCATTGAACTAAATTCCAAAATTTGGAATGAAAATAGTTATTTAAAACAAAGTCGATTTGCGCTCGGTTTCAGGTCTCTACGCAAGTAGTTAGGTGGAGCAAATATTCCTCAGTCGTGATAGATTTAGGGTGGATCTACCCTTCGGCTGGTTTCAGCAACCAGATGGAAATGGTTGTAATGTTGGAAACTGGTTGAAAGACCTTGGCTGGAAAAAGTGAAAGCTGAAAACTGCATTGTGATAACGTCGATTGTGACCGAGATATGGGCAAAA
>JAOWAW010121418.1:0-23767 GCA_028565695.1 Nicola tetela
ACACACACACACACACACTGATTACAGAGAAATCAAGAAGAAAACAAAGGCTGATGGACAACGAGATAATACAGTCTTTCGTCCCCTGCAGTGCACATTGCTAGTATGATGTGCAAACTCGATGGTTTGATAAAGAAAACCCGATTTGTGCATACATTGCAAGTCTCACTGGCACAAGTGAACAGTAAACTCTACATTTTCAGTTGAAGCAAAAACACTACGTCTTGAACATTCTTCGTTATAACTATACTTAAGGTTCTTTCTCAGAATAAGGAAACAAAATGGTTTTGTCTTAGTGACTGGGAACTTTTGATGTCAAAATAATGTAGCGGACAAGTCAAAGGGGAGAGGGGTTGAGCCAATTTCTCCAGAGGCAAGGATTGAAAATGTTAGAAAAACGTATAATTACGGACAGCCCCTAGGCTGAAAACAGTTCCACAAGCCCAAATAAAGCTGGCAGAAATGAAAATGGAATACTAAAAATAGCCAAAGCTCAGTCAAGGCTTAAATGATTAATCATGAGTTGCAGCAGCTGTGAATTTCAAATATGATCAGAGAATTGTCACATGTATCTATGCTAGTGGCAACTAAATTGTTGAGCAGAGCATACCAACAAGAAGGAACAACAACTACATTATAATTAGAATGGGGTGAGAAACTGAAGAGAAATGGCAATTCATAGAGGATTAACTTGTGCATGAGCGTTCCCAACAACAGATTCTTTGTCCAGGGCATGTGAGAATAAGCTGACATTGAAGTTGAAGGCGAACTACCCAACACAAACCAACATGTTCTAAAGAGCACAATAGATCTTTTGCGGTGAAGGTGGTAAACTTATAAAAAAAATGACATTTTTGTTCTTTTCTCAGACTCACCTCTCGTCTTAAGCTTGAACTTTTCTGGATCGTGAAGATATAGCGCTGCAGCATCACCATTTAGCGGATCAGTTGGATTTGGATAACGTAGCAGTTGAGGTAAAAAATCTTCAAAAATATTGTACAAATCTGCAGCAGCATAGTGAGAAGGCATGTTGGCATTGTCAACTCGTCTCATTCACTGAGCCCCCCTCAAAAAAAACAAAAAACAAATGTGACTACTCAAGTTACTCAGCTTAGAACTTACTCCCAATATGGTTTGCTCCAGAGACAGTCTTAGAATCTCTGTTCAAGGATATCAACTGCTCATGATTATGTTTTTTTTTTTTTTAAGTTTACAAAGCTCAAACCTTCCTTGGGTAAAGTAAATCATCAACTCAATCTAACACTACCTTGCAGTTACTTACCATAAAGAGCAGTCCAGGTCTGGTTGATCACGTCTAAACAGACCGTTCCTGACCTAAACAAAGCAGAGCAAGCAACATTAAAACATTGCAAGCATAAAGCCAACATAGGTTTACCACAATATATTTACAAGCCCTCAGCAAATTCACTGTACAAAAAAATGAGCTGACAAGGCCCATTTGAAGTGCACATGATCAGCTTGACAAGGCCACATATGCAAGAGTAATTAGTATGGTGAGGCTGATCTTATGAACCAGTATGTGACTGGAAAAAGAATGTGTGGATACAACAGAAGGTGTGTGTGCACTGTGATGGAATGACAATGGAAGAAATCACACAGAAACGTTGACCGCTATAACTATAATGAATAGCACTGGGCAAATAAAATGACAACACCCTGAAAATATTGTAGCCCTTGAAACCATAGGAAACCTTAATTGCATACACATTAGTGCCAGTACAAATGCCCAAATGTACTGAAAGCTTTTTAGAAAGGACACAATATTCCAACATGCAAACAGTCATCCTACTGCAACTATAGCAGCACAGATGCATACACTAAGGTACCTCGAGCACACCAGAGATATACCCAGGTGGGTGCTTCCATGTCTGGTATAGCATGTAGATATGCATTACGCACTATACTGAACATCCATTATAGCCATTGTACATGCAAAGTTGATGCTCTTTCTCCCTTTATAACTGCAAAACACTATTTCTGTGTGGCTGTAGAATTCATTCCTCAATAACTAAGTATTCCTAGAGATGTTTGGTTATAGAGAAGCTCATTTGATTCAGCTCTCAAAAACATGCTTTAACTCCTAATTTTCAGTTTTACAAGGCAGAAACAGTTAATACCCTTCCAATCAGAGGTTTATGCATGTGATGTATGATATGATTAAGTTGCTGTTTGGTTTCTCAACAAATTAAGGCCAGCACGGAGTAATTTAGACCTAAATTTTTTAAATACTCGACTTTTTATGCAAAGCATAGAAAATGAATGAAGGAATGCCTGATCATGCTCAGAAACTTGAAATTTCACCAAATGATGGCATTCTTGAGCTACATGTACTTAAAACAATATGCAAAGGAAGACACCATGTGGTACGGGCCTGTTCAAGCCGCCCTTGTCAGCCCCAGCATTTTCAAATTGTCCAGAGAAACTCTGCTCATGTAATTTCTGCCTAATTTCCATTTTTTTTAAATTCTTTGTTATGAACTTGGCTACAAAGCCTTGTTACAGAATTTCATAAATGGAAATAGTAGCAGCTGATCGAGGACACTAAGAAACTCTCTCAAAAACAGACTTAACAGATGTTCAGCCTAAATTAAAGTTTGAGGTGGAACTCTGGGATTATGCAGCAAAATTTTGTGCATATGGGTGTCGGAACCAGAAAAATATAGGTGCCTACCGCAAATAATAAAATTAGGAGTTTCAGGAAGTCAGGCAGTTTTTGGCCTCAAGTGTGTCCAGCTCATGTTAAAAGCCAGCTGTTTGAACTGAATAAAGTTCAGTGTCAATTGCTATTTCAAACAGCCATTCTGGGAAGTTAAAACCATGCTTTAGTATTGTCTCCCTTGATATCCGCAATCATTCCAGGTTGGCCCTTAAAAGAATGTCTTATCACTTGAAAACAAATCGTCGGTGGCCAGTGAGAAAGGACTTAACACATTTTTTTTTCGACAATGAGATTCTTAATCCATTACTTTTTCTTCTTTTTGCATGTGACAACAACAAAGGAAAATCAGAACTTAAACATTCCAATATTTCATTGAAATATGGCAATTTTAACATGATAGGTTGTGCAGGAAAAGAGCCTGCCTCAGACTTCTAACAGCCATTTCTTCAAATCGGCTGACTGCATGCTTTAATCCCCGTTTCTTCTACACTGAGTCATCAATACTAATGGACATATTGGTGGTAGAGAAGGATACCAGACAAATGTGAACAGAACCATTTATCTAGCAGTTTTCATGAGATGCTGATCCCCACCGGGTAGATCTCAACCCCCAACCACTGACAGCGAGCCCTAAAAAACATCCCCACGTAGGACCTTAATTAATGCATGCATGTTCCAGCATAGAGTATCTGTCTCGTGTACTAAACTGCAATTATGTCTAACTGATCAAGCCAGAGGCATGACTGTCAAAGACAGCAACTGCGTGCAATTTGTGCTTTGGTGTACTCTTTATAGTTGCTGGACACCGTGCGTGATGAAAGTTCAGAAACACACCATAGTCTTTACATCAGGGCTAAATAAAATAACACAAATTTACCTAAAAAAAGTCTTCATAGCCTTTCTGTATATAGGAAAAATATTTGAAGGGAGGATTCATTTCTTTCCACAATCATATTGAGCAAGAAAAGGCTTCAGTAAGGCTATACTGGTCAAGTTATGCCACTCAGGTGTGTAGGCCTAATCACCAGGACAGGTACACAAAAGGCACACAAAAAGAAATGGTTGATGTAACTTCAGTACTTGCTCGTACTACTAACACCAAAGTCTCCAAATTGGGCAACAAAACGCAATGCCAATTTAACCCTCTACTTGTTTCTAATCTGTATTATACAGAGGGCGGCAGATTCATTCGACTTTGAACGTTAATATGATCAGCAAAAATCAATAAATGAAACGTAGCAAGCATTTCATTCTAGCAACATCAACTCAAGAGCAGCTGTAGTCCTTCTAGAGCTGAAATCAACTTACGCTTCATCGATGTTTGGATGAAAAATTCGATTCATGAAACCTTAAGCAGACAGATGAACAATGGTTGATAACAATTAGGAAAGCAGTGTGATTACTTTCATGCTATTGTCATAAAAAAAGCAGAAGTGAAGAAATAATTACATAACTCTCGTGCAGTTTCAGAACAGGATTATGAATGAATGCATTGAGAGGATAAGAGTCAATTA
Organism: Nicola tetela; assembly: GCA_028565695.1. NCBI lineage: Eukaryota > Metazoa > Porifera > Calcarea > Clathrinida > Clathrinidae > Nicola > Nicola tetela. Next base: position 4,195 of record JAOWAW010121418.1, read on the forward strand.
CTGCACTGAACTGAGCCCCGAAGCATCTGCTGAGAAAAAGCACTAATTGAACAGAGAAGTACACTTCCCAAGCATGCCCGTTCTGTCACTCAAAAAGAAATCGTGCACAATCTGTCCTATCCTAGGATAAATTTAGATGTGGCCAAGAAGCCGATGAGCCCTTTCCCTGCTACGCAATGAACGAGAAATAAAGCCGTTAAATGTCCTCACTGGTAACTGGATGCCATCTCGATAATAGCCCCAGGCACTAAGTTCCCTGGAGCGAACGCCATGGCTCTTTGAGCAAGCCCTGCGACCGTAACAAGCCATTCAAGCCTGCGATGCGAAAAACACGGGTGCACATGCAAGGCTACCTCTTCTGCAGCAACCGGACTTCGGGGACCCACCCAGATGACGGTAAATTTGTACCTAGCAAAGGGAAATAGCTGTCACTCAGCTGACAGAGCCCTGTACGCAGCCTTAGCCCTATATAACTAAGTAAACTCCAAGTGGCACCTGCAGATACTATCACAGCTGTCAAAAGCCAACCAAATAGTGAGACCTCATCTCCTCTGACAGAACGCTACACCAAATGGTACCTACAGAGACTATCACTGTTTTCAAGAGCCAACCAAATAGTGAGATCTCATCTCCTCTGACAGAACCCTAGCTGCACGAAGAGATTCTGTTACATTATAATATTGTCATGGCTATAGTTATGCCAATGCGTTCAGAAGCCAACCCAGAGAGTGTAGCTGATTTCAGAAGGTCCACAAGTCGATAACCACCCCAGTAGAGCGGCCTCGTCAAGTCTGTTTCATGGTAGTACCCGCCAGCACTCTCCCACACATACTCAATGATAACAGTTGCTCTGCAGCTATATTCTCTTCGGTAAGGTAGGAAAATTTGGATAAACAGCGAGAAAGAGCAAGTATGGCCCAATCAAAAGATCTTATTTTAATAAAAATGGCCAGGGAACAGGAGATACCAACCGCTGTTCACACATAACAGCTGTACATCTGCCTCACCGATTGACGGAGATTTGAACGGGTACTTCTCAGGAAGATCAACTCGAACTCTCCAGACACCCCCTTCGTACGGCGCTGCATAGAAAAGAGGGTGCCAGCAGTGAGTACAACGGGGGACATGCTAACCACTCAAGTGCTTCCAATACTCACTGTCCTTGGGCCCAAAGAATTTGACAGTAAACTCGTTCAAACCGCCCAGGATGTTGACTTCGTACTTGCTCTCGATACTGTGCCTTGTTAAGGAATGCGAGACCCACCCAACAGAAGAGAAACAAGCACAATGCTAGTGGGAAACAGATATTACAGAAGGATACAGCTTTACGACATCAGTGTCTATCCGTCGCTTTCCTGGCGACGGCGAAGACATGTCGAAGTGAGAGCAGTGGCTCTCAACCAGCTGAACTGCTCCTTGATTCCAATTAGCCCTCACCAACAACGGTGACAGTCCAACAAAAGTTATTCGCTTTTCCACCTTGAACCTCTGGCCAAGCTACACTGTATATATGGTCCTTTCAATACAAGGTGACAACCACTACAACAAAGTAGCAAACGGTCCTCTGTCACAGGCCCCCCAAAAAGTGACTGATTTGTGAGACGCGACGCGCGCAACGCATCAAACAAACGGACATCCAACCACAAGCCAGCAAACTAGCCGCTGATGGTTGTTCTATGGAGCAAGGAGATTTTATACAAGAGTACTGTAGCCGTACCGTAGTGCAGTAGGTAACAACTGCACGAGCTGGGCAATCAAGACTTCGCTCGAGCGAGCTATTCAGGCAACCAGCGATTACATCAGATAGAGCTATAGTCTAGTATAGGCAGACTTTGTATACTGTGATCTTAAGCACTTGATCATGAGATCATCGCCATCGCGATATATCGGTCAAGTCATGATCCCCGTGCGTGATCATCAGTCCGCCCGCATGCCAGCAGGAAATGCTGCTATAGCTACAAAAAGTAAATTTTGTCAATCGGACTGCACTTGGGTGCAAGGGCGTTACGGCAAAAAGGCGCTGTTTTGGAGGGCCTTCTTTCTTCTTCTATCTTCTTTTATTACCCGCAATGATGGCATTTCTGAGGGACTTTCGAATGTCGAAGAGGAAGACGAGTACATGTACTTGTTGGCGTTTTTCGCTAAATCTGTAGCGTATAAACTTGTGATTTTGCCTGTTGATAGATGTCTTGTCAAGGTCGCGGCTCACCGTTTAAGCAGTCTAGGAGGAGGATCAGTTCTACACAAGAAATTTTATACTCTCAGAGTGTGTTATGTTCTCTCTAGCACTGAAGACATGAATAGTCAGCAAAGGAACAGAAGACTTATTATCATGAGAAGAACACCCGCCCTGAATATATTCGATTTGGAGAGAGAGAGAGAGAGAGAGAGAGAGAGAGAGAGAGAGAGAGACAAAGAGAAAGAGAGAGCTGAGAGAGAGAAAGAGAGAGAGAGAGAGAGAGAGAGAGAGAGAAAGAAAGAAAGAAAGAGAGAGAGAGAGAGAGAGAGAGAGAGAGAGAGAGACCAGTGTAGCTTGTGAAACAAAATGATAATCAAAATTAACACTTATAATCAAAGGCATGCACGACAGGTCGGATACGTCAGAGTACGCTAGATCAAATCATGACCTTAATATACGTATACGCGATCAACTGGGCGTACTCTCAAAATATTAACATGGTCTGTTGATATACAGTACTCTATTAAAGATATTAAAGAATTGCAACAGGAACGCACCCACCTTGGATATGTTTAAGAGAGCGGGAAAGCAAAATAGACATACAAAGTTATGTAGGGATGTATGGCATACAGTTTAATACTAAGCAGAGGAAAATATAATGCGATGTGCGTGCATTCACAGACCACTCGCTGTTCGACGAGTCTGTATCACAAGATAGCATAAAAGGGGAGAAGACATAAGTACAAAGAGAGGAAGATAGTCTACAGAGTGCATGAAAAGAAAAAAACGACGCCTCCCCTACTGGGCATTTTCGCGAACAAAAATAAATCGAATCAAGTAGAGCGAGGAGTTGGGAGTGGTGGTTTTGTCCAAGAGGGCTCAGATCGGGAGGAAAAGATTGAGAGCCGCAATTTGGGAGAGGTCAGTGCGGAGACTTTTGGGGCGAATAGAAGATTTGGGTGGCAGAATAGAGGATAGGTTATCAAATTTGAGCAGGAGGCGAAACCACGTACGCGTGAGCCGATTTCTAACGTTACAAGTTTGTTGTGGTAGGAAGCATGCTTAACGTATACAGGCGGGCATAGCGCTCAGATTTGCGTGCATGGGCTGATGGGATGTTTGTTTCAAAGGAAATGGTGAGTTCGATAAGGACAATGTGGTCTTTGGAAAGATTAGCACAAGATCAGGTCGTAGTGGAGTTGTGATGATGTCTGGAGGGATGGTGGATCCAGAAGAGGATAAGGGGTCAGGGAGATCAGCATAGATTTGTGGGGAATGATCGGTGTTTTTGTAGGCTGAGATGAAAGAAAAACGAGGTGTTTCAGGACAGAGTTATGGCGCCAGTGTAACAGCCTTGCTGGAGAAAAAAAAAGGTGGGGGGGGGGGGGCAGTGATCATAAGGGTGACCGGGATGTGGTGAAAGATCTGGTGGTTTTGACAATGGGGACAGTGGGAGGATGAACGTTTGTGCATGCGTTTTAGTGAGGCAAGAGTAGATAGGCAGTCAATAGAAGATTAGAGGATGAATGACATTAAGCTTTTTGGAAGAGAATAGATGTAGGATTTCCATGTAGCGTCGGTGTTTTCTAGAGGAAGAAGGTTAAGGAAGGATCCTTATACAAGAAGGGGTTTAACTCTGTTGTGGTAAAAAAATGAGAACTTGTTCCTGAAGATCTTGTTTACTTTTCATTTTATTTGTCGGAGATGGGTGGAGGGGTGAATTTGGGTGTTATCTGGGGATGGTCTGAGGAGAGGTGAGACGATTTGTTGCAAGTTGACAGAGTGGAAGGTTTTGATGAGGAAGAACAGGAACTGACTTGGAAGGAGAGTGCAGATTGTACGCTGGGGCCTGGAGAAAAAGATACGGCTGCAAAAGAGAGGGCATGATATTCGACGTAAAGGGAGGAAATAGTGGGGACATTGAGAGAGAGGGAGAGAGAGAGAAAAAGGGAGAGAGAGGATCGTGGAAGATAGCAGTGGTGGCACAGCGAGGTAGTGAGAGCCAGGTCAAGTTTTGAGGAATTTTGTCGAGAGCGCGTCGAGAGAAGTAAGTCGGAATTTGTTCAGATTGTGGACTGCGAGATGGAAGCGTAAAGACGGAAGGACATACCGTTTGTGTAGACTTAATTTTAGTTTGAACTCAGGTCGGATAAGGGAGGAGTTAATATTTGTCAAGGAAGTAGCTGACAGTTTTTCGCGGATAAATTGAAAACCGCAGTTAGGGAGGAGGGGCCAATGGCAGAGCCAAGGTATTTAATGAGGCTTGTCAAAAAGGGTTGGTAGGGGGAGCCGTGAATAGTGAAAGGTACAGGTTCGGGAGAGTCGGAGACAATGGAGGGGGAGCAGCATTCAAGTAACGGGTTTAAGTCTCAGAAGCATAGTTGAGGCAAGCTCAGTTATGTTGTTTATTAGCCGTTGGTGATGACGTTTGTCAGCGAGGATTAAATGAAAAGTTTTACCAATTTAAAAGGAGAAAACAATCACACGTTAGTCGGTTCTGAGGGAGAGTCACGTTTGTGGATAAGGCTGATGTTTGAGAGGGACCAGGAGGGTGGTGCATCACCAGAGAGCCTGATTTTGGTAAATAGGGTGGCTAGGAAGTGGTGTGTGCAGGGTAGGTTCTTTAGGTATCCGTAGTATATAGAGTCAGGGCCAGGAGAGGAGTCATTCTTCCATGATTTTAGTATTTTTTTGATTATCGATGGTGTGGTGGGGCTAATTATAAGGTCAAAAGCAGTGTTGATTTCTGGTGTCGGGAGCATCCATGTAACTTTTGAAAAGTCAAGGGTGGGCAGGGTGGAGTAGGTATTTTTGTAGTATTTGTCAGCCGTTTCCTTTGAGAAAGTGGGGGTTTCGTTGGAGGTTTCTTGGTTTGGTTCGAGGGCAAAGGCAGTCTAGCAGCGCAGCATTTTCTACAAAAAGACCAGAACTTAGTTATTCTTCTAAAGATTTTCTTGATATCGAAGGTTGAAATAAAGAAGAAGTTGGTGAAGAAAAGTGGTGCTGACTGCGCGTGTACTCATTATGCAGCCCCTAGCAGCGCGCAATATACGGTAGCCGCAGTGCTAAGCGCTACAATACTCAATAGCAGCATACCCACAGCTTTATCATCGTTACACGTACAGTGCATATGGTAGTCTAATGAGTACATGCACAGATTCAACACCATGCACCTTTTCATCGTTAGCAGCGCATGAATCACCAGCGCCATGAGTACTGTCTTCTAATCAGTAGGTCTGTACGGACGCCTTCAAGTACCAGCCGGCCCCTGTCACATTACATGTATGTAGCTACGCTAGATATCTACTAAATACACTGTACCGAAAATAGATCGCCGCCACCCACGCCGGAAATAAATCGCCGCCGAAATGTCAAAAATAGCATTGCGACGACATTTTTGACCCCAGAAATTTCTGCGTTTACAGGAACCACCGTGCAGTTTTAAGTTTTAGTTGTTGGCTAGTGTTGAGGATTTCACGTTGGGGTGGAACGAATCAAGTCGAAAAGTTCTGTAGTGCATGTTTTATGGTAGTCTGTCCCGAGTGCCTTTGTCCGCATGTTTTCCACCATGTCCCATTTGTTTGTGCGTGCGCGTAGTAAACTGTGAAAGGTTTCAAGGGGGTATTCGCCTGCAACATGGAGGATCTGTTGTAGAAGTCTGTAGAGCGGATGTTGTGTGTGTTGCCAGTACTGAGCGTTCGCCAGTCAGACCAAGGGTGCCTTGTAGTTATGATGTCTGTTAATTAAAGATGAAAAATATCAGTTAAAACATGCGCCAAGTGTCTTGTACAAAAACTGTATTAGGAGTAGGATGAACAAAACACAAAGAGCTTGACCTACAGACACACTATTATATGCTGAACATTTGCAACTGCAATGCCACCTATTAGCTATAGTAAACCTGCAGTATAAGCAAGTCACACGGCACATCTCCACAACATGCGCGTGATTGTCCATGTCTACACGACAAACTTAGCATACTACATTGTCAATTTGCGAAGGTGATATTTTCATTGTCACCATATACCATAGCTACCTGGTACTACGACAGTCATGGACGTCTGTGGAAATCGCTTATCCAACTTAGCGCACTCCTTTTCATGCTTCAAATTCTTCCAAGCCCCGTGGTCTTTGTTTTGTAGAAGTTGAACGACGTAGAGTTTGTCCGCCCTCTGTGGACCTAGCATCTCCTTGCATCGGCTGTTCCATACCTCGTCATTGCTTTCTTGCCTCAACAGGTCATGATCCCCACTTTTGTCAGCATCTTGGTCTATCAAACCACCTGTATGCTCCTTTACCATTTCCTCACCGCTGCCCAATTCTGTAAACTCCGTCGACTGCCACGATGCATTGTCTTGCTGTGATACTTGGATGAGCTTTCGCCGATTTCTCTAATACGTCTTCCCATTTACCTCCATGCACAATGTAGCTACGCCGGCCATGCTCTTTAACACACCGGCACTCCTTACAACCATAATTGGAAACCATGGCTAAAGCACTTGGGGCAGTTGTCGGTAACAATGTTTGGCACCTCCTGCCTCCCACTGTGCTGGACTCACTCCCCCCCCCCCCCCTCCCCCTCTTCCGCGATGGTGTGTTCCTCCAGTCTGGTAAAGCTAGCAATTCTGATTGCCCTGTTTCCTTGCACTTAAGAAATAAACGTTTGACCGTCTGAACTGCCTGCTCCACCTTTTCGTTCGAGTGATAGTGTGGCGACGTTGTCTGATGTTGGAAACCCCACTGTACGTTGTCTGATGTTGGAAACCCCGCTGTACGTTGTGCGAACAATCCGAATTCAGTCGATATGAATTCAGTTGTGGTGTAATTATAACTTCTGGATGCCAAAACGGGCAAACATGACTTTCAACTCCCGGCTTAATGATGGCCAACAAGGTTGTCACATGTAGTCCAGCTACATGTATTTCGATACAGTTGCTAAAGTAATTCACAACTACCAACATATGTCTGTCATTTTGCTCAGCCAGATCAGCACCCAGCTTCGCCCAAGGTCGAGAACCCACATCACGGAACACAAGTGGTTCTTTCAAAGGGATATTGCAGAACCTGAGGGCAACACATTTAACTTAGACACAACGTCTCGTTGCTCAGACGAGATACATGGCCTGCCCGTATAGCGTTTCGCTTTCCTCAGACATCCACCTATCCCTATGTGACTTGCATGTGCCCTTTCCATATCATCTTCCTACACGGCAGACCTATCAGTACCAACACCTGTTGAAATTTAAAGACTAGCCCACCTTCCGTTATCAGCTCTGCTCTCAGGTCGAAATAGGGTTGTAGATGGCGTGGTACTGCTCCCTTGCTTGATGGCCACCCTTCTCGGATGGTTGCGCTTAGATCATGCAACACAAGGTCTTCGTCGGAAGCTCTTCTGAACTCTTTCTATCTCTGCTCGCCTACTGGTAATGCCCCAGTATAGTTGACTTCTAGAAACTCCGCTGGCTTAATCTGCAGATTTGCGCTACTTTTTCCTCTGGCAAAGGGGCTCATATGTCAGCCATGCAGATGCATCTCCTTGCCCTTGTGGTATTCCACGTCCAAGGTATACCATCGAAGTCGCAACAACATTCTGTTGGAACCGTTTATCATCATGCAACGGTTTCCGCATTATGGACTCGAGAGGTTTATGGTCCGTTTGCACTGTCATTCTCTCCTGACCAAAATTTAATGCTCGAAGTGATTGCATGCAAAGATTATAGCCAATAATTCCTTTTCAATTTCAGCGCATCGAGACTCATCAGATGATAGCACCCGAGAAGCTAGCAAACGCAACACACTGTCCATGCTGAGTAGCGCGAGCCTAGCCTAAGCCAAATTGTGATGCGTCACACCGTAATCAGTGTGACTTTATCACTCGGGTCATAATTGTGTAGAACAGGTGTGCTGCTAACAACCTTCCTCACGGCGTCCAATGCCTTTTGTTGGGCGTTACCCCACTACCACTAGTACTCGGTGTCAGTTTGTGTAACAAGTCGCGTTGTGGTTTGGCTATTTCTGAGAGCTTCGGTAAATAATTTGCTGAGGTAATGAGCTATCCCCAGGAGGCATTGGACACCATGTCAGTTGGCACTGCCATTTTTAATTTCTGCAATTGTACACACTTTGGTAAGGTCCACCAGAAGGCCCTGGTCCCTGGCAATGTGCCCAATGAATGACATTTTTGTCTGCCTTAGATGCAATTTGTCTTTGTTGATATGATGAAATTCTGTTCCTGGCAGTGCATGAGATAAGCAAACAGGTTGATGGTGTTATAATTTATTATGGCTTTACTGTTTGCATTATGCAGCCAGTGTGATGAATTCGAAGGATCCGGCATTGCTGTCATGCTAAGCCAGGCAAAACCAAATTCATTGTCTTGCAGTTCTGCAGTGACGTGAGCAGCTTCATCGTGCACACGAACGTCAGATCATTATCTGTAAGCAAAACAATACTAATTAGTCTTCTCTGGGCGTAAAATACGCTTCTGTAATGGTAATAAAATTTAGAGTAGTCTTTGCCTGAAGAAAATGGCAGTTGACCGGCCGAAATGTTGCTCATTAAAATGTACCGGAGTACAGTGAAGTTATGGTAAAAAATAATTAACTAATTGATTATGCTTGTTTTCACCTCTTTGTCCCTAAAGGGAGATCAACCGTGATCAGCATAATTTAATTCAGACAATTTAGTAAAGTTCGGTAATACCACAAAATACAACACTTCAGTTAGTTAAAATAGTAACGGGCTGAGCTTCATAGACATTTTTAAGTATTTCACACCCACCATAATCCAGGGGTGACGCTGAGCACGCCAACTCTCATCGAGCTCTCACGAGTCACTGAATAAAGTAATTTTTGTTTATTTTTGTGTGTGTACAGTGTCCCACATGTCATGTCCATTAGGTTTGGGAGAATAGTGCAGGCACTAAAAACGAGCACTAAATCGGATTTTGAGAAACATAGAGTACTAACTGCTTTAAGCACTAATTCGAGCACTAAACGGAGAAAATACTGGAGTTTTCTGCGCATCTGGAAGAAAGTCATGGGGTGTGTTTCAATAGAGCTTTACCTGTTATGGAAGAGATCACGATAGACGAAACATTCGTTTCAGTAGCAACTCTACATATTCTAGGAGAGGCTCTACCTATTCAATTCTGGGTGAGCTTTTTTCTCTTCTGCTCGTCCAACAGGATGAGCACAGTCGACCGTGTTATTTCGTGTGGGCAGACGCCGTCTCTGGCATCCGTCGGAGAGCGCGGTGAACGGCACTCATGGCACTCTTTAGCATACACCCACGGTTTTGCGCCTCTTGCTTGTGGTTATGGCCAAAGGGCACGCTTGCCTCATTGGTCTGCTGCAACCAAGAAGCTTGCACTTGTGCGGTGCAGCAGATGAGAAAGTCTTCTCTATGCTGCAAGTTGCCTTCAAGGAGCAGCAAGAGAGTGAATTGGAAGATGATTTTAGAGGCTTCTGTGATGCTGGCAACTGCCGCAAGGAGGAGTGACAGTGATTTCCGGATGTGTGGGTTGCCGTAGAGATTCTAGAAAATCGTGCCACCAACTAGAATGTTCTAGCTCTTTGCTTAGGCAGCGCTATCTCTGAGTCTGCCTGCATGTGTGCGATGGTTCAAATTGTATTCAAATAGAGGGAGTAAGAACATCGCTTTTCTGCTCTTGAAGTCATGGTCATTGCTATTATTGGTGAGCACTCTTGAGCACTATTAGGATATTTAGGCACTAAAATAAGCACAAAGTGCCGAGAAAACGAGGGACGCTCGAAGCACTAAATGCCTAAAAACCGAGCACTTTTCTCCCAGGCCTAATGTCCATGGCCACGCAGGTGCAGTAATTAGGCATGCAATTTAATTATAATTAAAAAAGAAAAAAAAATTAGTTTCCCGCCTGTATCACGGCGTACGTAATATATGAATGTGTAGTGATTACTAATTGACCCTTCCTTATCGTACGTGCACTCGGATGTCATTTGTACTATATTATTTTAATCATCCGTACCGTACACTCCCAGTTCATACGCACACGCTAGCACACATGCGCACCCTCTCTTTCCTCCTCCTCGTACTACTATCTCTGCCTTCCCTTCAGATGAAAACGCGTATTCTTCTTCCTCCTGGATAATCTTGAATCTGATGATGATTAAAAGATGGATTATTTAGGGAATATTTGTAGCCCGGTGTATAACCTACTTGCCACAAATGCATGTTATTTCCTGCTCATACTGCAATTCTTTCAAGTCGATATATGAAGGGACATAACTGGGAAGGGCTTTTGAGGGGCTTATTTAGGTGAAATGGGGTCCGGGTCCTTCCCTGCCAGGGGAAAAATTCATCTCGACCCTCAAGGAGAAAGCCTGGTCAATGGAGTACGCTGAAGCCAGGAAGAGCTGCTCATGCTGGTGGCTGAGTACTCAGCACACCTCGCCTGCGTGATGCTTTGTCCTGGATGAATGGTGGGGAGGAGCACTTTCGCTGGGCTCTAGGAGACGGTGCACCGCTGGGAAAAAGCTCTACCCTCATAATGGCGCTTTTAAGAATTTTTTTATGGACTATTGGTAAAGGATTTGCAGCCCAAACGAGGATTTGATCGTGCAGAAGGAGCAGCTGTGAGACGCATTCAGTCTGTTTAACTGGAGGTCGTGAGGAGTGCTGTCCAGGAGGGCTTCGCCATCATCAGGTTGGGAAGACTATGAAATTTGCTGGCGGAAACGCTGGTTTCACCTTGTCTTGTTCCAGCAGGCAACAAATGGCTGGCTGAGCTTTATCGACGACTTTCTAGAAAAACACGCCAGAATGCTCACCAATTGCAAAGCCCAAAATCATTTTTGTGTTGGCTGATCAGGCTGATAGACAGCATTTGTCTTTTCAAGTTCTATGGCTGGCTGGAGAAGTATCAGAAATTTTGACGCTTGCCAGAAGCATTTTGCCGCTTGCCAGAAGCATTTTGCCGCTTGCCAGAAGCATTTTGCCGCTTTCCAAAACGGCACACATGCATGCTCCAGAACTTCTCTTGACATGAGTAACTGAGTTGATTCCAGAGGATTATATTGGACATAAAACCAACTGTTACAGGTGTGTATTATAACGTGTTAAATGTAGAGTGGTTGCAGGTGTTGTGTCATTCAATAGAACAGCTTAAATGGATACAGTCTTGTGTTGAGATGGTCAGTCTTCAAGAAAGTGTCCACAAGTCACTGTCTGCATACTGATGCATGGTGTCAGAAGTCAGGAGCCCAAAAATGGCGTATCAACTGCCCCCACCGGAGGTGGTTGAAGTGAGCGTTAATTTATCCGACAGCGAGCAGTACGAGCGGTGGGTGTTCTTTAAGGAACAATGGTCGAAATACGTAAAAGCTACAGAAATGGGAGAGAAAGGCACTGAGGCGAGAGCGACAACCCCGTGCACAATTATGGGTAAAGAGTGTTTCCGACTGCTGAAAGGACTCGAACTACCTGAGGACGAAATGGCAGACCCAGACAAAATCCTGGAAGGACTCGAGAACCACTTGCAACCAAGAAGAAACGTCGTTTATGAGAGTTTCGTTTTTAATTCGAAGGTCCAGCAGCAAAACGAGTCGGCGACAGCCTTCGCACAGGAGTTACAAAGACTATCTGCTACGTGTGACTTTGGAAGCCTACGGGACCGCCTAATTCGGGAACGACTCATCATTGGAATCAAGGACAGGGATCTCCGCGAGGGCATGCTAGCCAAACCAAAGCTAGACCTCAAGAACGCTGTAGAAATGTGCCGCACGAGAGAAAGAACAAAGCGCCAAGCCAGATGTATTGAGGAAGCCGAAGGAGCAGAACGATACCCCATGGAGTGTCTACCAAATTCGGTCTTCACAGCGAGAGTTCTGCGCAAGAGCCAGTGGACAGCAACAACTGCAACGAGTCGCATGCCGCTATTGTGGCACAGAACATGACCGGGCGCGGGAGGCTTGTAGATCCTGCGGAGGTCGAAATCACTTCGTAAGTCGGTGTCCAAAACGCGAGACAGCGCAAGCATTGGAACTTCACGACGGAAGGGACTCACAATGGTTTATGTCAGTAACTCTGTACACGGTCGGAAACGGACGTCGAATTTGCAGCCGACGCATGCGAAGCAGCCCGGCGAAGGTGACGTCGCAGGTGATAGGAGGTACCCAACGGCGGATGTATGCAACGATGAACTTAGACAGCAGGCAGGTGACGTTCAGCTGGATTGTGGGGCTTCCGTGCAACATCATTCGGCAGAAAGATCTGCCTCTAACTGCGTGTCTCAAGCTTATATCACAAGTTTTGAAAGTTTATAATGGAGCAACGTTGTCACCAAGAGGAGTCTATGAAGGGACGATTACGAACCCAAGGAGCAAGCGCTTTTATCGGACACAATTTATTGTGATTGAAGAGGCGCCGGTTGCTCAGCTTGGGGCACATACCTGCCAGAAAATGGACTTAATGTGCTTCCACCATCACAACATCGAACCCTCCGCCGCTGAATGTAACATTTGCAGAGCCACTTTCGAAGGAAAGTATTTCGAGAATGTGCAGCGACATCTTTGACGACAATACTCTTGGGTGTCTTGAAGGCGAAGTTAGACTGGAGCAGCGTCCGGCGTGCAGCCCGATTAAAAAAATGGATATCAAGCTTTGTGGTTAAGAAGAAAAGAAACGGAAAAATGTTGCTATGCGTGGACCCAAAGCATCTAAACAAATCTCTCAAACGCGATCAATCGATGACATTTTACCGAAACTGGCAAGGGCGAAAGTTTTTTCGTTGTTGGTGCCAGAAGCGGTTTCTGGCAAGTCAAATCGGACGAGGAGTCGAGCAAGTTAATTACTATGCGGACACAATTCGGACGATACAGATGGCTAAGGTTCCGGAATTGTTCCCAAAAAAGTTAGACAAAGCGTTGGCAGGACTGGAAGGAGTGTTGTCGATCGCAGATGACACACTCATCATCGGAGAGGGAGACAACTTGGCCGAAGCATTCCGAAACCACGATCAGCACTTGATCGTGATGCTAGAGAGATGTAGGGCGAGAAACTTGCAATTGAAGTCGAACGCTGAGAAAGCCCTTTTTCGCGAGACAGAAGTACCGTTCGTAGGACATGTGCTCTCAGATCAGGGCCTACGAATTCATTTAATGCAGGCATTGAAAGGATCAGCCACTGTAGTATGAGCATGGAGAAACCAACAAGGGTGGCAGCCGTTTGCCGGTTTCTCGGAATGGCAAACTATTTGTCACGTTTTATACCCAACATGGCTGAGATGGTCTCACCGTTGCGGCACCTGACGCACAAAGACACGGAGTGGAAACGGGAATCCGAACATCAGAAGGCATTTGAAGTAATTCAGTCAGCTATTAGTGAGCCGCCAACAATCTGCTTCTTCGACAGTGACAAACCGACAACACTGCAGTGCGACGCCTCGGGTCTGGGAGCGCTAGCAGCGCTGTTACAAAGGGGGCAACCAGTGGCGTATGCGAGTCGTGCTCTCTCGGGCGCTGAACAACAGTACGTTCAAATTGAAAAGGATCTGCTGAGCGTTTTGTTTGGATTGGAAAAGTTTCGAAAATTCACGCGTATACGCACGCATCCCGCCGCAGTCCTCATGACACATTACCAGCACTTTGTTCAGTCTTGATAACTTAACCCAACAATCATTAAAATGATGACTGTAACAGATTATAAGGGAGGAGAAAGAGGAGAGATAGGAGAGAGGAGGGAGAGGGAGAGAGAGAGAGGGGGGAGAGAGAGAGAGAGAGAGAGAGAGAGAGAGAGGGAGGGAGAGAGAGAGAGAGGGAGAGAGAGAGAGAGAGAGAGAGAGAGAGAGAGAGAGAAGAGAGAGAGAGAGAGAGGAGAGGAGAGGCGAGAGAGTGAGGAGAGGGAGAGAGGGGAGGAGAGAAGGAGCGAGAGAGAGGAGAAAGTAAACTGAGAGAGAGAGAGGGGAGAGAGGAAACAGAGAGAGAGTGAGAAACGGCCAGAGTAATAGAGAGGCAACGTCTCTTTACTGGTTGCCATTCCGGAGGTGGTGGTTCAGCTGCAGGGGCTGGCGACGGAGGCACCACCATAGAGACAATGGCGTTCAGCAAGGCCTTCACATCTTGTAGCTGTTCCGCTTGCATAGTGTCGTTCTCCGTCAATTCTGCAGTTTGAATTTGCAGTGTTGAGACGACGTCTGTAACTCCTCTTAGCTCCTCCCTGAGCTCTGCAACGTTGCCTCTGAGCTCCTCCTTGAGATCCGCAAGGTCGCCTCTCATCTCCGTGATCTCCGCCCGCACGGAATTTATTTCCTGTCTGAATATCTTGAGAATACCTCGCGAAGAGAACTATGCATATCGAAACCATCAGTATCTCGAATCCATTTAGGAGGCATTAGCTTTCTGAAAAAAAAACATATTAGACTCACATAAGCACACACAAACACAAACAATGACAACAGCACACATGACTTAAAGTTTAAGGCTGCACTGTTTTATTTTTCCCTTGGATTTCTGCCATTAACAGGAGAACTGTAGTTGACAGAAGACTCAAATCAGCCTGACGGTTTTGCTAGTACTCTCATTCTATCATGTAAATCATGCTCAGCCAAGTTTGAGCGGTGCCCCTCTGGCATGACTTAAAGTTCAAGGGTGCACTGTTTTATTTTTCCCTTGAATTTCTGCCATTAACAGGAGAACTGGAGTTGACAGAAGACTCAAATCAGCCTAATGGTTTTGCTAGTAGTCTCATCTTATCATGTAAATCATGCTCAGCCAAGTTTGAGTGGCGCACCTCTGGCAAAAACAAAGCCAATGGACTTTATGAGGTCAACGAGAAATTCTCCCTTGCTGCTCACTTGCCTGGTGGAGGCCATGCTATGCTTTCCAAGATCGTTGGAATTCTCAACATGCCACCACCACCCCACCGAAAGTGTGTGCAGCAGCACATTGAAAGAGTACTGCAGGTTGCTGAAGACGAAGTAAAGGTAATTCTCTTTACAAATTAATGCATACAATTTTGACTAGACCCGTGTTATCATGATTATGCTTATGGGTCCAACAAGTACAACTCGTATCCAATATCAACCTGCATACAGAAACTTTGGTACCTCAGCCATCTCTGAAAATTTGTTATGATTGTGTTTCAGAAGAGCATGACATCTGCAGTGAAAGTTCTACCTGAAAAGTCACCGTCTCCAGCAACACCACCAGGACTGGCTGATTGCATGGTTTCATTTGATGGTTCTTGGTCGCATTGAGGTTTCTCTGCTGCTTACGGGTTTGGCTCAATTATTTCAGTTGACACAGGGAAGGTACTGGACTACTATGTGGCTTTGAAAAATTGCCCTCAGTGTGTCCAAAAGGAACGGACAGATCCTGAGCATGGTGAAGAGTGGCAGAAGTGGCAAGAACAGAATGCTGATGACTGCATGATCAATCACCTGGGCTCTTCAAGAGTAATGGAAGCTGATATCGCTGAAATTCTGTGGTCACGCTCCGTCGACGAGAACAAGCTCCGCTACATGGTGTTTGTTGTGAATGGAGATGGGTCTTCCTTTGGTTGAGTTGCTGTTTGCCAGCTTTACGGCAAATCCCTGAAGAGCAAGTACTGAAGGGAGACTGCATCGGTCATGTTCAAAAGCGGATGGGAACTAAGTTAAGGGAGATGAAGCGAATGTGGCAAGGCCGAAAGCTTTCTGATGGGAAGGGCATTGCCAGGAAGAACAGGCTGACTACTTCCCGGATCAATGTATATCAAATTTATTACGGCAGGGCCTTGAGGAACAACTGTGGTAATCCTCAAGCTGCCAGTGGTGCTGTGATGGCGATATATTATCACAGCATTTCTACAGATGATCACCCTCAACACCACCTTTGCCCTGCTACTGCCACCTCCTGGTGTGGATACCAGCAATCGATCGTCTTTCACCGGGATGGTACTCCTTTACAAGTCTTAAAACCTCCCGTGGCCAGGAGTACATCGGCTTCGGTCGCCGCTTAGTCTTTCCAACTCCTCTTGCCTATAAAGCTACGAAATACATTAACAGAAAAAAACAAAACAAAACAAAACAAAACAATGTGAGCTACATCCCCAGCAAAATTCACCTCTCTAGAACTTGTGACTTACTCGGAGCAGCCTTGCCCACCGATTATAGCATCCATGACGGCGCTGGACTGGCGTAGGCTCTCCTACGTGCTCCTCCAAAAGTTGGTGACGAAGTACGTCAACCACAGCTTCGGGAATATTATTTCGTCTACCAAGCAAAGCAAAAGCCAGGTACGAAACGCATTCGCCCATACTTTAGTTCTACATTGGAGAGGTTCTGGCCTGAAGTTGCGACTGAAAGAAAGGCATATTACAAGTAGTGCCAGGCGTAGGAAAGTCATTGTGCGGCCTTTGGGACATACGGATTGCTTATTATTGGCTCGCAGCTCCGCTCGATACTGCCAGCAGGGCAGAAATCGAAAGCCAGCGACCAAGCTTTCCAAAGACTGCGCTTTCAAACTCTTGCTCATCACAGACTTACCCAGTAGCTACAACGGCTACAACGGCAAGCCGAAAGCGCTACAAGGCTAAAGCTTCAGTGACCATTACTGAGGCCTTCCATCTGCGACATTTCCAACGTGAGGAAACTGGAAACAGCCCCGGCAGATCAAAGGGTAGCGCAGCTGCACGGACCCCACTTGCACTTCCAACAGTAAACTGCCGACATGCTTGTATCGCGATCGGAGTCTACGCTTGGCCGGTGTACCAGCGGTTTTAGCTACAAGCGTATCTTTTATATGGGCACTTACGCTAGCGTGTTGTCACACCGTACCAGAAATCGCTAGCGGAGGTTGACCTCTGTTACACCGGCGGCCATATTCGCTATTGCTGAAGTAGTCAAAGCACAATCAGTTCTGAGGTCGTCTACTTCAAAAGCGCCTTAGCGTGTAGCTCTGGCTAATCTTATCCGATCCCTTTGCGGTTTGTTTTATTCTTTTCTTCATTTCATGGACTACAAAACTGTATTGCAGATTTTTGAAATTCTGCCTGTGTATTTGGTGGTAGCTGTTTCAAGTCAGCCACTTAGTAGTCAAAACCTGCCAACATTAAAAGTTGAAAAGTAATTGGGCTCTAGAAAGAAATCAAACAATCTGTAGTAACATTTTTTGTTAGCTATATAGGGGAGGGGGGGATAAAACCAACGAAAAATGAAGCTGGTATCATTTGCTGGCTAAGAACTAGACCTTAAGGAAAATTAGTGCAATAACCACGTCCAGAATGGGTGTGGTGAGGTCAATCAAAACCATCAGTATCTCGAATCCATTTGGGGGTATAAGCTTCCTGAAAAAAAAAACATTTTAAAGTATCTGGAAATCCCTTTTTGGTGTAGAATCCCAAACCGGTCTACGCGCCCCTCAAGGCACCCTCCATTGCGTCAGTGTCATACTGGCCGACACGGGAACTCCACTTTAAAATACCCATTCCGGCAGATCTCTGCAACCAGAACTTATTGGAGATGAATTAATGTTTCCACCTGAACCAGCAGGTGACTGTCATGGTTCCCCAACCAATAATTATTATTATTATGTTATGGTTCCGTAAACTGGACCTTTGTACATGTACCTGAGCGCTGACTCTTGCTTTTAGTTACCATATCATGCCATATAGGGCGGCTCGCGAGAAAAGGTAAGCCTATAGCTACCTATCATCGCCACCGGCTGATCAGAGAAAATGGCGATCAAAGTTGATGATGTCATTGCACGCTGGTAGTGGTCACTACGGTATGGTTTGATCGCAACATCTTTCTACTGAATGCTTGTGAGACCTACTTGTTGCACAATCCTGATCTGTGGTTAAAATAATGAGCTTTCCACAGGTATTTGATTTGCCTGAATCGGCCAAGAAATGGTGAAGTTATGAACATTTGAGCAAGAGGTGTCGTTTTGTTTGTTTGCAACTGTTGCGAATCCGGTCGCAGCTTTGTATTTCGTAAGTTGTCTAGCCTATGATACTTTAGCGTTTCTTTCCGTGGATTTTCAAGACGTTTTGACATGGCACGAAGACGATATTTTACACTGGACGAAGCGCTTGCCCAAGTCCTGGAGGAAGAGGATGACTTCCTTTTCGGTGCTGGGGAAGCTGAGTCGAGCGATGGAGATGGCGACGGTGCGCAGGGCGGCCAGAAGAGGCCTTTCTCCTCAGCCGGCACTGTCAGCTGGTGCTGAGCACAATGACTCTGACTCCGAAGAAGATTTGCTTTCCGACCACTTCCTCGACCGCCAAACGTAAAAATGTGATGTCGAAACTGCTGCTCAGCTCTTTGGAGCACGAGGAGAGGACAATGAAGGTGAAAGTGGTGGCGGAGGTGCGGAAGCCGCAGCATCCACAAGGTCCGTCAATCAGCTAATGCACTGCGGGTGCTATCAGAATTGCTTTGCAGGTTTCAACGAAGCGCATCGGCTCAATATTCTCGGAGCTATATAGGACCTATGCATAACTATGTTATTAATGATGTCATCCGTCTGACGTCATAGAGAAAATTGCGTAAGGGGTCATATATATGCATTATTTGCTGGAGTCCAGGGTTTCGCTGAAAAAGTGCCCGTGGTCGAAACGCGATCAATTGTTGGACCTCGGAGATATGACCCAGAAACAGCGCTACCCGGCAACGTACCGTAGCGTCCTCAACGCCAATGTAATTCGACCAAGCAGCCGTAGCGCCCTCATGCAATGGGATTGGTTGCGATTACAACGAAGCATCTGCCAGGAATCATAAATATTTTACAAGCACGATCGCAACGCCATCCTAACTCATAATCACTGGCCAATAACACTGACGTTGGACCATGGGAAAGGAGAAATTCCTGCAGTGCAACTGGAGATCGAAGCCAGGGCCTTCGTTTTGCGTCCGAGTGCTATAGTTATCCATGGCCAGTGAGTTAGGATTCTCTTGTTTCGCAACGGGTGAACACCCACGTTTTCGTTTCACAGCTTCCGTTTACTATATACACTATATGCGTATTGCATAAACTTATAATGACCCATTGTGCATCATCGTACATGTCTCGACCTCATGTGTACATGTACTCAAACGTTATATGATGTTGTGGCTTTTAAAAAAAATTACACCGGGCGGGACCACGGTATGTTTGGAAGCTCTGCAGTTTCGATATTGCCCTGCGAAATAGCGCTAAAAAGTTTTGCATTCACCTAAAAGAAACGATACTTTCCTTTTTTCTCTCTCTCATTCTCTCTCTCTCTCTCTCTCTCTCTCTCTCTCTCTCTCTCTCCCTCTCTCTCAAAAGCGAGTGGCAAGTAGTAGTATTCTGATTGATTAAACAAGTTACAAGAGCTTTTTTTTGTTGTGAAATCGATGCTAATATTCTATCATGATCTTTCTTCTTCCCTCCTTTGTCTTGATCCCTTCTCTTT
>JAOWAW010121419.1:0-12396 GCA_028565695.1 Nicola tetela
ACTACTACTACTACTACTACTACTACTACTACTACTACTACTACTACTACTACTACTACTACTACTACTACTATTAAAATGGGCCACTTTTGGTCATGGCTCTCACAAGTTCCTCACCCTACAGCTCTGACATGACTTTCTGTCTTGGTAACCATTTCTGTGAGATTCTTCTCTCTCTCTCTCTCTCTCTCTCTAGCTTTTTCTAGCTGTTGCAGTCTGTTGCCAGTGTGAGCTCTTGAAGCCCACCCAATTGCAAACTTCACAGAGGAGCGCTAGAAGTGCTTCTTCCTATCAGGATCCAGACGTTCTCAGTTAGTGGTAGAGGTTATCACAATGGAGACAAAGATGTGCAATTGCCAACTGATTCTTCTAGCCAACTTCTGTAATTATATATCCCTGGTGTTTTTGACTTGTCCACTTGAGTCTCAGGTTGTCATTGCTGTGCCTTTATTGAATAGCAGATAAACCTAGATATAAGAACTTCTGGCTGACCCTCTAGGGTCTTGAACGACATCAACATCAACGGGTGCTACCGGGCAAATCGATGACCCTCTGTCTGGCACCGTGCTGAGTTGTAACTGACTGGGAACATGCACATTCAATGTTTTTAAAAGCAGAATACAGTATCAGTGATATGTTGGCCAAGATATTGTTGACAAGTAGACCTCTGATTTTTTCAATGAAATGCTACCGTTGATTTCTCTACCTGGGACAAAAACAATACTGTAAATGTTGAACATATAGGTCAGATTTGGTTTTGGGTAAAGAAACCCATTATACAACTTCACCAATACCCAGATTGTAGGGTACACACAGATAATTTTGTTATGCAAAAACTGTAGAGAGAATGAACTAACTAAGGGAAGTAAATGTATAGTATTGAAATTATGTAAAACGAAATTACCTCAAGATCTACAGAAACAGATACAAGGGCATGGAAAAGACATGGCAGTAATGGAAAAGTGCGCCTTAGTCAAAGGAGTAAAAAGCCATGTGTGTGCTTGTCATTCTTTAACTTTTCCTTTTCTGGCTTTCTTAGTGGTCAAAACATGGGCCCATGTTGATCTTAATGTTTGTTCAATTTTTCTGTTCGTAAGCAGGGCATGATTTAAAATTACAGACTTTAATGGGCATGATGATTTCGCAGCCTTCCAAAATGCCATCAAACTGGGACATTTCCCAGCAGTACACATCACAATATGGTTGCTAATTGGGCTCCAAGCTGGCTTGGCCCTGAAATACACACACCAAAAGCAATAGATCAGCACATCAATGCTTTGTTGTAGACCAATGGCAATGTATATCATTGGAATAAATTGGTCTCATGATCGTACAAACTTTTGTGGTACAGTGGAAGACAAATGTGTCAAATTCCGCCAGGCTTTCAGGTATGAGCTGTATTCAATCACACACCTCTCGCTCTGTTCCACAAGTAGTCTAGAGGAGCAGGCACACAACGTACAAATGGAGTAACCTTTTCCACTAATTTAGGCATGCAACAACTGCTCCCCCAGGTGTTGTTGCATGTTACAGTTTGTGTGATGAAGGTGAATATATTTAGTAACAAGTTGAATTTAGGTCAAACATTAACCGTCTCACCTCTTAGCTTTCAACTCAGCCTCTTGCCTGCAATGGAGAAGCAAAAGACAAATTTAATAACAGCCTTGTTAAACATAACAACAGAGGCAGTTTCTGGAGATGAGTCCTTCTAATGTAAGAATGCACCACAGTGTTTTCATGCAAAAAGCTACACTGTTATTATTATTATTATAGCATAGGTACTTTAAGTATGACAACACTAGTTTCCCATGGAAGACACTAGGTGAAGATGTGGTGAGAAAAAGTCCCAGTGTAACTACGCCATTGTCAGTTCTTGTGCAGGAATTATGAATCTTTCCTTAGGTAGCTATAGAACTGATGATGGCTTAGTTACACCAAAATGTTTTCTTCAAATAAAACATGTTTTTCTTCACCCAGCATCTTCATTTGTGAACTGCTTTGAAAATGAGGGTGATCTCTATAAAGTCGTCCTCTCTACTGAAATGCTAATCCCGTTAGTTAGCAGTGAAAGAGGAGGCTGAATGCCATAAAGTTCAGCATACCTTGATTTGGATGTTGGTGTCACTGGACTGTCGCCTAGCTCTAATTCCTTTACACATGGAAATTGAAAAAAAGTAAAGAGCCAATCTGAAATCACTAACCTTTCAATATGTATACTTTTATGAGTACATTTATTCCGAAAATCAAAACAGAAAGGAGAAAACGCTGTGTATAGCATGGGCATGGGCTTAAAGAATACGTGTAGTTAGCTAACTTGAGATCTCTTACTGTGTCCGATCCTTTTCTTTCTTCATCACTAGAGTCAATCCTCTTTCACTTTGCGATCCACTTTCAACGTCTTCTCTCTGATTGGCAGATAATGATAGCAAATAACAATTCATTTTATTTCAGAAATCAATAGGAAAGGGTACCACATAATATGGGTTTGAAGAAAATTTAGAGTTTTTAAGTTCTTCCCATTTCTACTTCATCTTCTTCTTTCTTGTCCTGTGCCCCACCTGTAAATTTTGCATCTTCCATCTGGAGGGTAAATAAACAATTATTGCCACTCCAGCAAATACTACCAATGCAAGTTGCTGAGCTTGTGCTTGACAGAATTCAGAAAGTGTATTCATACTTGTGTTGCATTAACATAGCAGAGAAGAAATACAATGGCTTACTGCAGCTTAGACGATCAACCTCTTTGATGCAAGGCTCTCTCTTGCACTAGTGGTCTTGAGGTTAGACCATATCTGCAAAAGGAAACGAGGTGCACAGCATTAATTCAGAAACAGCTTTGCATGGCACTTGAGAAAGCCGTCATAATTATATTCACAAAGAGCATATACATTTGTATGGCAGGATGAACGTAACTCTCATAAAGACTCTCCTAGTAATCTTTTCAAGTTAGTAGCAGTTTTGTAATATGCACAAATATTAATTAGGTTAACCATGTCATTTTGCAAAATTGTCACACTCCCATGCAGCACACTTACATACTTATGTCGCTGTCGCAACGTTCAGCTCAGCTCTTAATGATCCTCTACTACCTTGGTGTGATGGAGCAACTGAGCTGTTCCTCATTGGCTGACGTTCTCAAAAATTGTCCTCCAGGTGGACATTTGTCTAACCAAAGTTGGGTTAAAATGTGGGTTGGCTTTCCCGAATGCCCTGATTCCAACACCCGCAAAACAAGCAAATTCTTGAGCAAGGCCATTCATGCCAGGAGAATCACTCTGCTCCTCTGGGCTAGATTAAAATGGGCAATTGTTTGGCTTTCCCCCATGATGTGTGCGAACATTCAAACAATCAAACATTCGTCACATCACTAGTAGATACATTTCAAGGTACTGCTCCATTTTGTTTGCATTTCACAAAAGAACATTGCTAGACAGCACTGCAGAATCAAGGGTACCCACAAGAATCGTCAAGCTGGCATCAAGAATTGAGAATTGTCCAAAAATGGAATCAACCCACCACTAGTACTACTGATCATGTTGCGCGAGTGCCCAAAAATGACGTAATGATGACGTTTTGTATGCAGTGCAATTGCGCACCTGAACAGAGCACTCCCCAATTCAGCGTAGCTTAGGTTTAATGGAGAGAGCAACTCAATGGAGTGCACCCCAACAGAGCACTCCCCCATTCAGCATCTTCAGAAGCTAGTATTAACGTCAGCAACCATAATCTTTAAGATGGTCTGGCCGTCTTCTCTGATGTGCGGATCGGTGAAGCACATGGTCCTTGGGTTGGCCATTTGGTGGTTTTTCCGCATGAACAGACGCCGAATCATCACTGTCACTTTCGAAAGTGTTCAGGTCTGCATCAAACATGTCAAGGTCTGCAACTTCGGCCTGACCCTGTTGAAGGTCTCGACAATTTCACCTCACGAGTAGACCTCTGTTCAGGTGGACATCATAAGACCATGGTTCCTTTCGTTTTGATAAAACTCTGCCCTGTTCCCACCTGTGCTCTCCAAGCTTGCTCAGCTTTAACCACACTCGATCTCCTTTCTGTAGCTCTGACAACTCTCTTCTCCCACCATGTCTTGCTTGCATCTTCTGCTGGCATTTTCAAAAATACTTTCTATCATCTTCAAGTGTCACTCGTGGCTTTAGCAAATTATCCCTTCAATGGAAGCAACTCATGAGTCCGCCTACTCATCAATCGCTGTGTTGGCGCCGTCATCATTTCTGATGATGGCGTGTTATGCTGGCTCAGTAATGCCAGCCACAAATCCGTTCCATCATGCTGTGACTTGCACAGCAGATTCTTTGCCGTTTTCACTGCACTTTCTGCAAGACCATTCACTTGGTGATGATAAGGATTTGTTGTCATGTGTCGAAACATACAGGTTTCTGCAAAATTCTTAAACTCCTAACAGGCAAATTGCAACCCATTATCAGTGACCACTTCAGTTGGTATGCCGTGTGTCACAAAGTATCGCTTCAAGCAACGAATCACAGCTGCAGCTGTCATTGAACGAAGTTCATCTAACTCTATGTATTTTGACCAGTAGTCCGCAGCAACCACATAAACATGATTATCCATGGAGAAGAAATCAACGCTGACCTTTGCCCACGGCTGCTCTGGTTGATCATGCTGTAGCAAAGCCTCGCTGCACGTCAGAGAAGAAAACCTTCCATGGTTGGTACAGGGTGGGGGTTCCGCTTCAGGTGCTTATTTAGTTTGCGCGGATCAATGCACACTCTGAGACTTCCATTTTTCTTGTGTGCCACGACAATCAGTGAAGTCCAGTCTACTGGACCATCTTCTCTCATGATGACTCCAAGTCTTTCCAACCTCGCGAGTTCTTTGCGGAGGGGCTCTTTGAGTGCCACTGGTATGCGCCATGCAGAGACTTGAACAGGATTTGCGGACTCACTGATGTCCAGATGCAATGGCGGCCCTTCCATGAGTCCCATGTCACCAGAGAACACTTTCGGGTACTTCTGGATAAACTCTTTTGTGGCTCCTTCGTAGCGCAACAATTCTGGCGCTGTCACTGTTGCTGCAACACAAATATTCTTTAATTCCTGTGCTGCTCTGACTCCAAGTAATGATGCAACGCCATCTTCCACAATGGTGAATGTCTGACTGTAGCTATTGCCAGTCTTCGGGTTTTCCAATCGCAGTTCGCACTCACCAAAGCTTTCTACTCTTGTACTAATACATGATTCACTATCGGCATGGCAAAGACCTGGTTCTTGCAGATACCCTTTCACAAGCACACACTGTTACAACAGGGGAGCAGAATAATTTGGAAGAGGTGGCACGGGTATCAGCAGGTGAAATTGAGCTAGAACAAATCAATGCAATTGAGGACACTGGCATATCACCACCATGGCTTGGAAAATCCAGAAAGGGACTGCACAGGATGAGCAAATGCAAAACCTCATGGTGCTGATCAAACAAGGGTGGCCAAATTCTAAGTCCTCGGTAGCACAAGAGCTAAGAGTTTATTTTGACTGGAGAGATGAACTTGTTATCGACCAAGGGATAATTTTCAAAGGCCAGCGATGTCTCATTCCGCAAAGCCTCAGAGCAGAAGCCCTTGCTCGAATCCACCAATCTCATGTTGGGGGAGAGGGATGCGTACGATTTGCAAAAGAACATGTTTATTGGCCGGGAATGACAGCACAAATAAAAGATTTTGTCAGCTGATGTGAAACCTGCCAGTCATTTGGACGGAAGCAACAGCATGAAACATTTCAACAGAGCCTGTTACCGTGTTGCCCTTGGCAAGAGGTAGGATGTGACCTGTTTGTTAGAAAATGTGAACTACATGGTTACCGTAGACTATTACAGCAATTTTGCCCTACTGGATCTTGAAGCTACCACTGCATCAACCATGATTTACAAACTAAAACATTTCATGAGACATGGCATTCTGGAGACATTGAGAACAGACAATGGACCACAGTTCAGTTGTGATGAATTCAAGTGATTTGCCGAAAAGTGGCAATTTGAACATCGAACCTCAAGTCCAGCGTATGCACAGTCAAATGGAAAGGCAGAAAATGCCGTCAGAACAATGAAGGAACTGGCACGCAAAGCTACACATTCAGGCACAGACCCTTGGTTAGCGTTGCTTGATTTTCGAAATATGTCTACACAAGGAGTAGGCCTGAGCCCAACTCAGAGGTTGCTAGGCCAGAGGACGAGAACTATGATGCCAATGCACATAAAGCTGTTAGAACCATCATTTCCAGATTCCTCAACATGGCTGAAAGAATAAAAAGACTGTCAAATTGCACAATATAACAAAACAGCAAGAGATCTTCAACCCCTATTGCCAGGTGATGCAGTGATGGGGCAGCCACTTCAACGTGGACAAGTGTGGTTGAAAGCAGTAGTGCTAAGAAAGCTTGATAAGGCACCACGATCATATTTGATTTGCACTCAGTCAGGAAGAGTTTACAGACGGAATTGGCGCTTTCTATGTAAATGTCCAACATCTGCAGCAGACCTGGATGACTTGGCAGAAGAGCCAGTTGAGGTTCCAGATGAAATAGAGCAAGCATTGGAGGAAGACGCTGGGTTCCAACAAGAGGATGGGGATGTTGAAGCAGAGGAAATGAATGAAGTTGTCAGAACAAGATCTGGTTGAGCGGTGAGGAAACCTGCATATCTTAAGGACTATCTTACATAACTGAAAATAAACCATAAAGGAAGAAAGATGTGACAAGTGTTGATTTCATGTGTGACAAGTGTTGGTTTCATGTGTGCACCTGCTTTACACAATCACTTTGTGTCTGATGAATTTGTCGAGTTTATCACCTGTTATCTTACACAAATGCACGCACTTCATACTGCACAAGCTATAAGAGTAGAACTCACTAGGCTTGTACTCACTTTTTATGTCATTGGATCTTGAATAAAGAAGGCTTTGTTACACATCTCTGAAGCTGGGAAAAGAGAACGCTTCGCGGCTGCCAGATGTAGAAGGCGCAACGGAGACTGTCACTTGTACCTGCCTTGATGATGGTACTGACTTCTCCAAAATCGACGTCATTGAAGTTTTTGTCAAAGAGTGGTCATCAAAGCTGCTGGAATTAGTGAATGCCTGCTGGTGTGGTGTTGTAGCAGGTAGAAGCCTGGAGTTTGCTGCAAACCCTGCATGGGCCATCACCTATGGCAGGGAGAAGTTGCAACTGTGTTCTCGCTTTACAGTTTTGAGGGAAGTCTGCACTTCTGAAGATGAGTGGACAAATGTCACGTGCAAAATTATTCCCTGGCCAGAGCAGGATGGCACTGATGAAGGGCCACACCAACCATGGCCATATCATGAGTATTCCATTAGTGTGTGCGGAAATGATGTGACAGTTCGATCACCTTCATGCTCATCTGCTGCTCAGCAGATTCTGCAGCGACTGAAAGCTATAACACGGCATCACTAGTTGGGAGAATTTTCAGGGTTCAACATATCATCTGTCAAGAAGCTTCTCTCAGCCACTGATCTTCATGAGCCACTTTGAAAAAAAAAGCCTCAAAACTGCAATCGCACAGAGCTTCCGCCAGTCCTTGTTCATCTTCAGAACACACAACGTGGCAGTACCTCAACTTCATCACTCAAAAAGAAGGAAAGCCTAGACAAACGCAACCAAATGGTGCATGACACTGCTTCACACGCATCCTTTGGTGATGTGAAGAGTAAGTAGTGGTACTTTTTTCATTACATGAAGGAAAGTCATTGAAGTTCATCTGAATTTTTTTTTTTGTGGTTTGTTATTTTTTATGTATGTGCTGTGCTACATGACTGCGATGGAAAGTCATTGAGGTTCATCTTTTTGTTTTTTTTTGGTTGTTTTTTTTTTTTTTTTGACGGAAGCATCTGTATGCGTGTCTCTTTGTGCATGCGTGTGTCTCTTTGTGCATGCATGCATGTGTGTGTGTGTGTGTGTGTGTGTGTGTGTGTGTGTGTGTGTGTGTGTGTGTGTGTGTGTGTGTGGCTCTGTTCCTTGACTTTGCAGGTTTACTCGTGATTGTTTTTGTAATATCTAGCTCTGTCATTTTCTGTCTTAGGCTACATTGTCTGGTTGGCGGACAATAATCCAGAGCTGATGACTAAAGCTTTGGATGATGCTCCCTCCTTTTGTGCTCACGTAAAACACTTGTCCATTGGACATGACAACATCAATCTCACAGTAGCCGAATCAGCACAGCTTCTACTCAGAAAGGCAAGTTTGTCACGTGCTTACAAGGCTATCAAGAAAGCGCTCAAAGCCAAGAACATCCACCTCACTTCCCACAAGGAAACTGTCCTACATTTCTACTCTGAAGACTGGCCAGGTGTCTGCTCAGCAATGTGGCCTTCCTGTGAGCTGCATGTGTGTGACTACAGATTTTAGGGAGACATTGAAGTACGTGTTTGCCTGCAAGGAACTCTACGAGGCAATGAGCTTTCAAAGCAGCAAGAACAAGTGCTTCCTCAAATTTCTATACGAGAAGTACCCAGGCTTGTATGGCAAGTCGTATCATCAGTGATCTGAAAACCGAACACTGATTATCCGAGAAACAGGCGACAACTTCTGTGGGGCTGGCAGGAAGAAAACTGAGCAGGACTCATTCAATATCCTGAACCTGCACAAGTTAGTGAGTTCCCTGCTTGGCCAGTTCGTAAATGGCATTTGGCATGGTCCTGAAACATGGCAGCTTCTTAAGGCTCATCTCATCGCCACATACCGTGAATTAGACCGCTGTGTAGGTAATGGTGTGACCATGACACTACCCAATGGCACAATGGAGACTTTCAACATGGTTGCCTTCTATGTGGCAGACCTTGGCCACAAAACAGAGGTTTGGGGTCAAGTGCCAACAACAGCGAAATACGACTGCCCCCATTGTCGAAAGCCACCAGACAGCTGGAGCAAGCTCAGAGCATCAGCAGAAATACTCTCCACACAAGCTTTGTTGAAGTTTGGGGAGAAAGCATACCACGAGCTTGGAGAACAGCCAGAGAAAGGAACAGTGAAGTATACCAAGATGCATCAAGCAAATTTTGGCCAAACAAACACACCGCTATTCAGCTCTTTTGCCACAGAGTGCAATGTCGCATGCTCTCTCCACACCATCCTTGCTGTGCACTGGCAGATGTGGAAAGTTGTTGATCATATCATCACCACCAGAGACCAGGCCTCCATCCTCATGGATGCTCTACGTGCAGCCAGCTGTGAATATGTGGCATTTCAAGTCAAGTTGTACTTTGAATCGAAAGGGAAGCATTATGATGGTAGTGACACTCTCAAGGTGACTGGAGAGGACTGTTGTTTATTGGAAGAGAACATAGGCAAGTTTGTTCAGGTAAGCTTAGGTCCAAGTCATATAACAATCCTTCAATAAACAATTGGTGTTTTGTTTTTGTTCAAAAAAAAACTTGGGATTTTCTTACCTTGCCTAATGTGCTCTCAAGAATTGTCTGTGATGACATGTGATAACTGTATGTCCAGACTATTCTAATCTGTACATATCTGCTCTGTTATGCAGGTGTTCGCTGATGCATCATGCTTTCCAATCAGTGCGCCAGAAAACACAAAGCTGTGGCAGATTGCCGAGATGTACCGGCGTTTCCATGATCTGGCATTGGACCTGAGAAGCACTTCAGGTGATTTAAGTCATGCAAGAAGTTACCAGATGAGGGTTCTCCAGTTTGTGAATCACATCTAGGTGATAGGCTTCCAAGAATGCATTCACAAGGTGACGTATGTCCATTTTCTTGTTGACCACATACCATATTGGATGGAGCTATGGTGCGATTTGTTGGGGTTCAGATACGGCTACTTCACTGGGCGTCTTCGATTTTACATGAATCGGATCCGAATGATTCCCACGATTCGAATCCATTACTTGTTCAAATCGAATGCATGCACTGCTAGCGCACTGGGATTGATCCATTTCCATGGTGAAAAATGGCGTTAGCCTGCCACTGGCGGTGTCTAGGGCGGAGCGGCGCTAGTAGGGAGGTTAAGCTTACACGTATATGGCCAAATGGGTACGTGTGGGTGTGTGTACACGTACGCGTCAGCGCCAGGCGCCGTATTGAGGTTAAGCCCACATGTATAATGTTGCCAAGGCGATATAAAATGGTGCCTGCATCATGCTGGCGCTGGCTCACCATCGACGAGCCCCCCTGTAGTCTCTGTTGGAAGCTCGGAAAAGAAAGTACATGTAAAGTTGTTCGCAGTTGAAGGCTAAAACCTTAACTGACTTCTTTCACAGTCATCTAGCTCTCAGCTTGGCAGATAAAGTTCGAACATTGAAATGACAAGTGCCAGGCACCACCTCCAAGATCTTTGGCTGGATGCCTTTTTTTTTGCTGCAAATGGAAACAAGGGAAGATGACATCTTTGAGCGGGACGTAGACGTCATGGAATTCCTTTTGCTGTACCTGCAACTAATTGAAGAAGAGTTGGAAGCGACGTGAATTTACCGTCTGATTTTTCATGCTGCTGCCTGTGAAATGACTAATGTCCAATGGAAGCTGAACTTTCGGTTCGACTGACATGATATGGAACGGTTGCGGGTTGCCCTGGAAATTCCTGACATGATGCGGGGTCCTCAGGGGACGAGGTGGTGAGGTTTGGATGGGCTGTACATTTTGCTTCATCGATTAGCTTATCCTGCTAGACTTTGTGACCTGATCGATGTCTTTGGTCATCCTGAACCTGTATTGAGTATAATTTTCAACACAACCGCTGAGTTTGTCTACAATCGCTGGCGTGGTTTGCTACAGAACGTGGAAGGTCAGGGGTGGCTAACTGCTGAGTGCCTTCAGGACATGGCCCAATCCACCGCAGCCAAAGAAGCACCCTATGATAATGTGTGGGCATTTATCGATGGGACAGTTCAACCAATCTGCCGCCCTTCGGCTGAACGTGTCTTTTACAGTGGCCACAAAAGAGTACACTGCATTAAATTCCAGTCTGTGGGAACTCCTTGTGGGATAATCGCGAATCTTTTCGGTCCCATTGAAGGTCGTCGCCATGATGCTGCGATGTTGAGAGAGAGTCAAATCCTAGAAGACATGCACTTGATTGCCCCACATCCAGCTGGAGGCTAATGTTTTCTTTACGGAGATAGTGGGTACCCATTGCGGCAAAACCTTATGGTACCATACTCAGGAGCCAATCTTACACCACTTCAGCAGCAGCACAACACAGTTATGAGCAGTGTTAGGCAGAGTGTGGAATGGCAATTTGGGAAAGTTACTTCTATTTTTGCATTCTTAGACTTCGCACTACCCTAGAAAACTTCAGGTCCTCAAGGTACTACATGCCCTTAGTGAAAACGCCCTTAGCTTGTCCATTGAATGAACACAAAACTCTGCGCCCTCCACAACCACGCCCTAGTTCAGCACCAAACTGCATGCAAAGTTCTTCCATCCGTACGGAATCAGAAGGAGACAGTGACGGAAGCGATGAGGAAGATGATGCGCTGCAAAAGCTGCAAACACGACTGTCAGCGGCAAGGGATAGGATACGCAACGCCAGGAAAAAATACACAGAAGGGATGTATCTATCCAGGAGAAAAATGATCAACTTACCTACCTTACCCAACAGCACCAAAAGGCTGCACAATCATGCATAATCTACCAAACAGAATTAGAAGAGGCAAATGGTTGTGTGCAGGAAATGATTGAAAGGTGCGAAGAGCTTCAACGGAGAAGTATGAATGCTGAAAGGATGGTCAGGTACGACCAAGAAAGGCACCAACAAGAAAAATCTTCTAAGGCCATGCCAGAAATTGAGTATAATCAGACAATTGAGAGAGAAGACACACAACATGTGCAGCTGACAGCTGCTGATGAAATGATTGTAGCACTAGAAGAACAAGTAGTGGAGCTCCTGGAAGCAGCTGAAGACAATACAGTTGTTGCATTTGCCGTCGGGAAGTTCACTGATGACATGCATTCGTGCTGTACCTCTTTCCTTGGGCACAATGTTGGCATAAATCATGTAAACCTGATTATTGAAAAAGTGTTGCAACTTGCCGGAAAATGTGTAAGTAGGCTCCCAAGTTTATCTCTGCTGAGACAAATGGTTTTTGAAGGTCGTGCTGTCTCTTTAACCCAATTGAGTGAGCTTTCCGGTACAGGTGAATGCAACACAATGCATTATGATGGAACCACTAAATTTGGAAAAAAATATGGTAGCTTTCAGATAACAACACCAGAAGGGCAGTACACACTCACTGTGAATGATTTGGTGTCTGGCTCTGCACAGCACACCTTTGACCTGTTGAAGGAGGTAGTGGGAGAAATCACTACTGCTGGTCAAAAGTTGAGCAGGAAAGAGCAAGCTGGAGAGAAGCTCATTGCTAGTTTAAAAAACACAATGACAGATCGTGCTGCAGCAAACA
>JAOWAW010121441.1:0-12394 GCA_028565695.1 Nicola tetela
CCTCCCCCAGCAGTCCAGGACACTGTGGTGCTTTGGAGATGGCAAGCTCCGCACACCAAGCAGCAGTGAGTGCAGACGATGGGCATGAAAGGAAACATGAATGTGCTTACCACGATCAGAAGATCCGGCAAATGGAGAAAGATTGGGAAAAGCAGAAAGAGGATGTCAAAAGAGCCATGGAGTCACAGCAAAGGGCTCAAGAGGCAATGCAGAAGGCCAACAGAGATTTTCTAATAGCAAAAGCTTCAAGAGATCAGGAAAAGCAGAAAGAGACTTCGAAATAGCCAAGGAGTCACGTCAAAGGGCTCAAGAGGCAATGCAGAAGGCCAACAGAGATGTTCTAACAGCAAAAGCTTCAAAGAATAGGTCTGAAGAGAAAAGGACTGCTTTTGCCACTGAGCTTCAGAAAGAAGTCAAGCACAACAGAGAGCTTTTACAAGTCAAGCGCAACCAGTAAGATGGCTGTCTCCTTCTTGAAGAAATTATTTTCTGTGTCTTGTTCGCTGACACACTACACACAAGCCATGTTACTGACTTGAATTGATCGCCTTTAAGATGAAGACAGTAACCAGATGCTCCATAAAACCACATGATGGAACTACAGATGAACCATGAGTGTGCTACATGTATTAACAAAACATCAAAAATGACAAGAACAGCACAAAAGGCAATTAAGTCCAACTAAGCAAATTTGAGACAGCTTTGGTTGTTTTGTCAAATTCAGGAAAACTTTGGCTATGCATGCTCTTACCAGATTATAACTATTTTATAAAACTTACAATGTAGATAATGTATTGTATGCTCAGGCTTTTTACCACCACCCCACCCCACCCCATGCCACCCCCTGGTAGCAGTATTACTCCACAGGACTCCCACCATACTTGTATTACTTATCTGCATTCAGTGGAAGAGTGTGTAAGTTAGTGTTCCTTTTATTTTTTCTGTTCAGTCTGCAGGTTTGTCGTCAGCGTAGCCTTCGTCACGATGGACATTTTCAAGTGATGGATGATGACTTCAGCCGTGACAAGCTGGTGAAAACGTACAAGCAGCTGTATGATGAGTCTGACATACTCTGTCAGGAGATGGAAAGTGGCTATGAACATACCTCGGAGCAGTTTGAGGAAGACTGCAGTGGACTGTTCATGCTCATTGTGCAGGTATGCTGAATAAAATTAAACAAGCCAGAAGTAGCAAAGTAAATGTAACAAACAGATTCTATCAAATTTAAAGTTAACAACTATGTATAAGAAAGTGAATTCTCACTGACTGTAACAAAACTGAACGCATCACTCCGATTTTGTAATGGTGGTTTAATCACTATGAATAAAGGAGACTTCTTGGAGATGGATTTGGAAATAGTGATCAACTGGGTCAGAGGTTTTAATCATTCTTTCAATCAGACCATTCATGGCAGAAGAATCCTGGCCATGTGCAGGCAATTTCTCATTTTTGCGCTTGCTTAGGCAGAGAGCACAGCAGGCAACTTGAGACAAGAGCCTGTGATGACTAAAAGCCTAGCTAAAATGAAAATTATATTCATGATCCTAACTGTTCAGCCAATCCATCAGCTCTGGTAGCAAACTTTTCCTTTCAACTGTGATCATTATCTATATTCAGTATGAAGCCCCAGAAGGAGATAACTCAAAACGTGAAAGTATGGTGAAATAGGGTAAACAAGCAAAAATTTTCACTCAGAAAGGTCCTCTCAAGCAGGAAAGAAAACAAACTAGAGAAGCATTAGCTCATTTCTTTCCCTCTCTGAGTCTTTGTTCAAGGATATGTTTATTTATTCTGACTTATGCAGTGTGGCTTTGAAGCTGCGGAACTTGTGGTCATTGAAGCCATCAAAACAGTGGAAGACTCCCTCGTCACTGCACACCTAGAGCCTAGGCTATATCGCACCCCAACCACTTCAATCAATAAGCCATCTCAAAGACAACAGCAACCTGACAACATACCAACTGATACTAGCAACAGCAAAGACAAGGAGCCTAGAAACACATGTGATGAGAGCAAAGCTGAGGAGCATGGCAACACACCTGCTGATAGTCACAAGAGCAAAGACAAGGAGCATGACAACACACCTACTGATGATGATGAGAGCAAAGACGCAGAGCATGGAAACACACCTGCTGTGGTTGACAAGGGCAACACATCCACTGATACTGACCAGAACACTTGCGATGCAAATGTTAATACTAAGCTCAAGCATGCTAATAATTTTGACAGTGGATTGATCATGCTTGTGAAAGAGTATCTTCGCCTGCGCTACATGCCTCTACAGGGTCAATATCCCAGGAAGGTCAGGCAGGTAAGATCATCAAATCTGAATGTTCTGCCTCTCTTATCTGCTGCTCATTCTTTACATACAGACCAACACATGTGCACTGCAATTTCTGCATGTGTCTTATGTCCTTAGGATAAGCAAATCATACAGGCATACATATTTTATTTTTGTATCCTTTGTAAAGCAAGTGAAAAACTCTCAATCCATGTCAAGCTGATGATCAACTCCTGAAGGTCAAGGCAAGTTTTACATCTTTCATCATTCTCATCAGATCGAACAGTGTTGTTTATGCCCTCCATAGACCAGTGCCCCACCACTGCGATGACAATATAATCTGTGCTGGGATGTTTATGAACAAATGCAACCCTTCCCATGCACCCAAGAAAATATTATGCGTTTTTCCCACATAAGATTTTCTGAGTACAAGTGGAACACATGCATATAAAACCTTTGCACACATTATCCACATATTGTAAACCTAAGACCAGTACCAGAGAGGCCAAAGAAGTCCTTTGAACATTGCCTGGGAAGATCAACACTAGCTATTGTACAGGAACCATTGCATATGGGACTGACATGATCCCTCTGCCTTGATGTAGCCTTTGCGCTAAGAAGATATACCTCTACATGATATGATATTACGCAAAAAGGAGCAACACAGAAAAAGTCAAAAGGATTGCAGCAGTGGGATTTGATCCTGGGTTGCATGTTTGGACAGCCAGCACAATGGCCTGGTGAACTATCTGTGCCACTGTGTCAATTAAGACTTGTCTTCATGTCAACAAAGCACTTCACACACATAAACTGTCCTGGGAAGGTAGTCCATGGGTTACAAAATCAGTTTTTTTCTGATGAAGAAGTTCAACAATCCCTGCATGATCTTCATAACAAGTATGTTGTCGCCACTGCGGACAAGGCGGGCAATAACTTTGTTTTCATTTGCAAAAAATTTTACCATGAACGCATTCTTAAAGAACTGGGCATCATTGGGGATACACCGGGTGGGTGCAATCCAATATACAGAGTCTGTCCCTGTTCCACTGAGGATATTATTGACTCACACAGAAGGCTTCACAGAAAAACTTAAATTGGACATACCAGAACGTGCACATTGCTTACCTTATCTACAATGCCTACCCAAGTTACACAAAAACCCCAGTGGGAGCAGGTTCATAGCAGCTTCTAGTTGTTGTAGTACCACAATAATTTCTCAGGTCCTAACTGCATGTTTGGGTTTAGTGAAACAATGACAGCGTGGCTACCATGATGCTGTCTACAGAAACTCTGGGATTAATGGTTACTGGCTCATCCAAAATTCTGATGAGGTGTCCCATTTGGTGTCTAAAGCCAACTCCTGGGGATCTGTTACCTCTATATGCACACATGATTTTAGCACCCTTTATACCAACCTACCCCATAATGAATTGAAGGAACACATTCCCAAATTGATCCAGGATAACTTTAAGGCTTTGGGTATGAAGTACATTAGTATTGATAATTCTTTCCAGGCAACGTAGAAAAACAGCAAAAGGCAAAGCATGCTACTCCTTTCCCCTGGGGAGGTAATTGAGATGCTTGGGTTCCTCTTGGATAATGTTTTCATTCAGGTGGGCAACCGGGTGCTCCAGCAATGTATTGGCATTCCCATGGGTACAAACTGTGCTCCCTCCTTGCTGACTTACTCCTGCATGATTATGAAAGTATCCCCATCCACATGGTCCTTTGAGTTCACAGGAAGATACACTGATGATCTCATAACTATAAACAACCCTGGGTTCGTAAAAGCAATTGCTAAACTATACCCTTCCAAACTTTCCCTTAAAGAAACAACTTTGACGAACACAAAGGCAACATACTAAGATAGACTACTTGAAATAAGGGATGGGAAGCTTGTTATGTCCCTATACAATAAACAGGATGATTGTCCCTTTAAGATCCAGAATTATCCCCATATAGATAGTAACATTCCTTGCATGCCTACATATGGGGTTTACATCAGCCAGCTCATCAGGTTCATTAAAGCATGTGATAATTATTCTGATTTCCTAGTGCACCATCGTGGGTTGGTCCATGCTTTACTTGCCCAGGGTTTCCAACGAGGGCTTCTATGTATGAAGTTTTAACAGTTTTACAGGACCCACTTTTCCCTCATCGCACGTTACTCCCACTTGGTTACACAACATCTTCGTGAGGGCATTGATGGTCAGACTTAGTGTGATCTTGGTGACACGACTGCATCCTGTTGATTGGAGTACATGGTAACCCACACTGACCACCTTGTCCTTTCACTGGTGTCCTCTTGCTCTCTGTCAGTCTTGATTATTATTATCATTATTTGTTTTATTTATTTATTTTATTTTATTTGTTTATTATTATTTTTTAATTTTTATTATTTTATTTTATTTTATTTTTATTTATTTTTTTAATTAATTTAAAATTTTCCCTTTATTTTTTCATTTATTTTTAGTGTTTTTTTATACATTATTAATTAACAACTACAGACTTGCACACAGGGTTGGCCTTTACTCTGAGAGGCCATGGCAAATGGCACGTGCTTAGTCAGGTCAGGCTTATGTGCTTGGTGTCATGACCGCCACAATGACTTCGTGTGAAATGCACAGATGGCACTGTTCCTTGGCTTCTGTTGGACGCAGCCAGTTCAGAAGGGGGTATGTATGAATGGAACCCCCAATACATGCAGTACCAACAAGACAGAGGATGTGGTGCTCAGCTTCTGCCTGCTGGTAGGACGGAGCAAGCATAGACAGCAGAGGATGCAGCGCTCAGCTTCTGCCTGCTGGCAGGACGGAGTTTGCATGCATGCTAGTTACAATAGTGTTGCGCTGTAAGGGAATGCCATTTGCACCAGAGGCTTCATTCATTGAAGATCTTGCATTTCACAGTTTTATTATTATTTTTATGCACTCAATAGATATAAGGCAAATCCCACAAAGAAAGCAACCAGTATGACATGAGAAACAGCACAAAAGATATGGGAGGGTGGTGCATGGATAAGAACAAAAAAAATGAAACCACTTGAGAGAGAAAAGCGTGGAAGAAACCAGAACTGTGCCAAGCAGTATGCGAGTGGTTGATAGTTGTGCATGCGCAGTGAGAGACAACATGGAGGATGCATGGATAGGGTGTGTGCGCGATGTGCAAAGTGTGAGCTCAGTGCGTGAGGATGGCACATGCAACACGCATCTCTCATCTACATAGTGAACTTCACCTTAACATGTCAAAGAATTATTTATTATTATTCTATTATTATTTTTAATTTTTGTTATTTTTTAATTTTGTGTTTATTTATATTTTATTTACTTATTTCATTTTTTAGCTTTCTCTTTCCTCTCTTCTATATCATCCCAACTGTACATGTGATGCAGCGTATGCGAATGGCGCATGTGTTGCAGTGTATATGAGTTATGTGCATGTGTGACGTGGCTTGGACGACAGGTACGCATGTGATGTAGTGCATGAGTGATGTGGTGCATGTGGTTTTTGCACATGACACAGCGTATGAGCAGTTGCAGTTATCATGTGGTGCAAGCCTATCTTCAAGTTAGTTTGAATCTTGCTTCTCTTTGTATGGCCCTGGGACCCGCTGCCATGTCTTACAGTCCTTCTGTGTTGATTAGGCCCCAAAACGGATTGGGCTTAGTCTTGTATTAGTGTTGTAAGTTTTTGTCTCTCTCTCTCTCTCTCCCCTTCGGTTTCTGTACAGACTGGCTGTGATCAACTGATGAACAGGCCAATTGCTGCTGTTGTAATTTTCATTTCGCTTCTTGTCTTTTTGTGTGTGAGATGTGCTCTGTTGCTTACACTTTTCTTTTTGAATTAACACACACACGCACAGAGAGAGAGAGAGAGAGAGAGAGAGAGAACCTCTTCATATCAAACTCAATTTTGTTCAAACAAAGTCAGTGGGGTGTGCTTAACATGGTATAAGCCAGCAGCTGTACTAAAATTGACTGTCTTTTTTAGCAATGAAGCATCATGCTCATCCACACCAGTATTCCAGTTATTATAAACACTAACCAGAAAAGTGTAACTTTGAATAATTGACCACACAAACCGTGCATAATTTTCCAGAATGAAGGCCGTTATTGCATATGTTTGTATGTTGCATGCCACTGACAATCAAAATTGCCTAGCAGTTTATGTATAAAATTCTGTATGTATGTAATGAAATGCTATATGTAATGTAAGTGTGTGAATATCCAATTTATTTATTTATTTCTAGTAGCAGACCCTAGTTAGCCAAATGAATAGACTCTTTTCTACAAATAAATAGGAAGTGTTACTACTGCATAGCACTGACATATAAACATATGCCTAAGACATGGATGGTGCTGCCTGTTTCAGAATCCAAGTATTCACAGAGGCCTAAGGGGAGGTGAAAGGGCCCTGGAGCAAAATCACCAATTCAGTTTAAAATTGGTAAAAATATTCCGGAGATCTAGAGCCATTCCCTTCTCTTTTCGCTGTGAGCAGGTGTTAACTGTTTGTGCAGCTCATTGAGGTCCTAGGGAATTGCAAGAGAGCACACGAGACAAACTATAGGAATGTTATGACTCTATATTTTGCAATTGACAGCACTGGCAGTGACCTGTAGTACACATTGGTAATGACTTCTTCTTCTTCTTCATTTCCTCTTGTCGTGCTGGAATATGCAGATGATCGTAAGGAGGCTGAAAAAGGATAAATTCTTCATAAAGTTGTGGAAAGTGGATCAACAGAAACACAACGGTCAAAACCTTGACAGAATTATGGGCAGTTTTCTCCGAAAAGCTGCCCAAATAGCCTGGTATTTCCAAATTCTGCCTGCTAGCTTTTTGTGTGAGAAAGAAGTGATGGAATTTGATGACATGCACCACCATCATCATGCGACATCCAATCCAAAGAGCGAAGTGATTAAGGGGTACTACTGGCCAGCTCTGGTCATGATAAGCGGCACAAAAGAGCGTGTTTGTCTCTCCAAAGCGATTGTCATTTGCTAATACTTATTCACAACACCAGGTGACATATTATAGACTGTCGATGTCTGCATGTATTCTTCCGTTTTTCTTGCAAACTTTTCATTGTTTTTTTTTTCAATGGAATTTGGCATTTTGTTTAGCTCCTTGTCTAAAAATTTGTGTATGTTTGTTCATCACCAGTAAATTCAAGGATTTTTCTGGCTCCTTCTCTAAGAATATTCAAGGATTACTTTCTTGCCAATGATAATTCACTTTGTTACAATTGATTCTCAACGCTTCTTTTGTCAGCATTGATATGCATATAATAGCCACTCTGCCTAGTAGTGTTTGGACAGCCTGTGCATGGTTGTTTGTGCAAGATCAACAGAGTTGATCATGAGGCTGCACTGCTTGGACATTTTCTCTTGATTTCATTCTTTGTTTTAGTACTGCATGTACTAATGTAGCATTTCTCAATGGCTGTGTTGAGTGCCAAGATCATGAAGAGTATACTTTCTAGTCACATGAAGATGTATGACAGAGTTTGATATAAAGAAAAAAAATCAATTAAATTGATTCTGTAAACTGTTGCCAGTAAAACAGCAACAAGGAAGCTTAAAGGGGGAAGAACCTAGGAGGAAAGTACCTGGTGAGGAAGATTAGGACAAGGGCACATGGGTATGCTGAGTAAAGCTACATAATGAATATGCTAGACAACTCTTGGCAGAGATAAAGACTCTAAGATATACGTATGACCTGCTGCAGTTCTTGACCGGTGTTGCCGTAGAGATTAAAATTCAAAACACTTTGAGAGAGGCAATAGACTCACAGTGAAGCTTAAATTATACAGGTAGTTTTGAACACTGTAAAGCCATGAAGAGAACTTACCAGCATACCAGCCATAGGAAACTTTTTTCGTAAGACATTTTGCCAGAAATGCCTCTGGCTTCATCAGTCATAAGAAAGACAAGGGAGTACAGGCTTTGGAAGACTAGAGATACACGAAAAAAGTTTCTTGCAACTGGTGTGCTGGGAAATCCTCTTCATGGTACGACTACCCAGTCAGGATCTCTCAAGTCCTACTGTAAAACCACTTAATTTAGTGATAATCTAAATCTAGCGTTTTAATGAAAATACAATTCTCATTAAATTTAGAATCGTTAGAATTGTTCCATGCCTATCACACAGTATGCATACAGGCACTGTAGCTTGGCAGTCATTACAATATCAATCCCTTCGCTAACAGGTAAATTTTTTACCCATCACTATTTATAAGTGACATTAAAATAAGTGGTTTACAATACTCCACTTTTGCCCTCATCATGACAAAAAAAGAATAAAGCTTTTTGGCATAGACTGTCAGAAGTAGTAATTTCTTCAATTTGCATGTTTGGTCTGTGTGATGTGATGTTAGTGTGGCTTGCCCAGGTCTGTGATTTGAGTTGACTCTTGCCACTTTTCACACTCTGGCAACAGCTGAAACTGGATGCATCTG
Organism: Nicola tetela; assembly: GCA_028565695.1. Classification (NCBI taxonomy): domain Eukaryota; kingdom Metazoa; phylum Porifera; class Calcarea; order Clathrinida; family Clathrinidae; genus Nicola; species Nicola tetela. The sequence goes on from JAOWAW010121441.1 coordinate 8,741, forward strand.
ATGATGATGGTTAAACTACTGCATGTCCATCAGGTTAACATTCAGAAAAAACACCATTGCCAGTATATCTCCCTAACTGAGGGTCTGTTCTCTGAATAATCTTATCTTCTAACTGAGGCTCTGTTTTCTGAATAATCTTATCTCCTAACTGAGGCTCTGTTTTCTGAATAATCTTATCTCCTAACTGAGGCTCTGTTTTCTGAATAATCTTATCCCCTAACCGATCGCAAGGCTCTGTTTTCTGAATAATCTTATCCCCTAACTGAGGCTCTGTTTTCTGAATAATCTTATCCCCCTAACTGGGGCTCTGTTTTCTGAATAATCTTATCTCCTAACTGAGGCTCTGTTTTCTGAATAATCTTATCCCCTAACCGAGGCTCTGTTTCTGAATACTCTTATCCCCTAACTGGGGCTCTGTTTTCTGAATAATCTTATCTCCTAACTGAGGCTCTGTTTCTGAATACTCTTATCCCCTAAGTGGAGCTCTGTTTTCTGAATAATCTTATCCTCTAACTGAGGCTCTGTTTCTGAATACTCTTATCCCCTGATTGAGGCTCTGTTTTCTGAATACTCTTATCCCCTAAGTGGGGCTCTGTTTTCTGAATAATCTTACCCCTGAGGCTCTGTTTTCTGAATAATCTTATCCCCTAACTGAGGCTCTGTTTTCTGAATAATCTTATCCCCTAACTGAGGCTCTGTTTTCTGAATAATCTTACCCCTAACTGAGGCTGTTTTCTGAGTACTCTTATACATATCCACTGAGTCTCCTGACCTGCGTGTCTGTTGACTCATCTACTAGAAGGTAAGACTTTAATTTTTTGTTCTATCAAACGATGGTGAATAGCCAATTAGATTCTAGAGGAAGCTCCACACATAGCCATTATATTTTAGACATACAATTTCACACTAAAAGAGTTCTAAACAGTGCCTTCAAGTGCTGAGATTTTTTGTCATTGCACAATGTATGTCCTGAGCATTGGGCAATTGCCAGTCTCTTATTTATTGGTAATTCGGCCATAAAGTTCTTAAAATTTTAGCAGGTGGCTTTTGAGTTCTGTGTTCTTCGGTGTTAATGTTCCAGCTTCCTCTACAGTAAGACATTGCATAACAGCAAACATACACACTGTACATGTAACACACTCTACAGCTGTCCCAAAATGTGAAAAACACTCAATTCAACTGATAACCACAATCCAGTTCATAAACCCTCTAACCCAGCTTTCACACAAACCGATGAACAAATGAAACTGACAAGAAAGTAGCAAACAGCAAAACAACAATATATTAGTCTTATGACAACCCAAACACCGCAACATGAAACACACCCTATTCATTGATTCTTACTGTTTCTTTTGGCTACTGATGTAGTCTTCTTTCATTTATAAGCTTAGTACCATTCATGCTCAGTGTTTGATCAAAGTCTTTGTCCAGCACACAGATATGCCAGAGCACAAACCTGTGCCAAATAAGTTAAACATGTCTGAAGAGAAAGACTCATTGACATTATCTGCTTCCCTTCAAAATTCTTTTTGACAGGGCAGATCACCAACCAGAGCAACAAATGGACAGATTTTGGTCTGAAAGGGAAATTGAAAATAATCTATCGAGACTGAGCAGAAGAAATTGCACTGTGTTCTACCAAGTTCATGTCATGATCAACTTAGAGTTCATCCTTTGCCTCTTTCATCTTTTTTCCATTTCGGCCCTGTTACAAGAAAAAAATACAAAAAAGCTAAGAATTGTTACACTCATGGAGGAGAGGAGAACTGCAAAAACAGTGTTTCATCATTTCTTATTGGAGTAGAGCATGGTTCTCCAAAGTTAGTTTTTGAAAAATTTTCAAAAATGTTGACCACATCAAACCCAAACAGCGGTGGCTTGGTTTCGCTTTCATGACAAAATGACCTTTTTCTTGTCAGTATAACTACAGTCGTTCATCAACCCCATTAATCCTCACACTAGTTGCCTCAACATGCATATTAAGCTAATAAACTACAATGGAACTTGGTTACCACATACCCAGCTTAGTACGTACACTCGGTTAACATATACTTTTGGGCAATAATCAAACAGCGGGTATTGCAAATGTCATACATTATTTTTGGCTAAGACGTACTTTTGGTTAAAACATACTAAAAATGCCCTCCCCAGTGGAAGCATCTCCGGTTTGTATGTACTTTTTGCACTTGGCGTCCACAAATCCTGAGTTCCGTGTTTCCCGTAGACGTCAGGTCTTGACACCAACAGAAGAGGTGTTCTAATGCCATGTTCTTTTTTCTTCTCTTGTACTTATGGCAACTTATCTTTTCTGTCGGCTGATCGCAGAGAGAGAGAGACAGAAAAGTGAGTTTTCTGGAGCGCCAGTACGCAGTTTCTGTTGCTTGGATAGGTTGCATAGCAACCATTTGGATTATATTGCGCTTGCACACTCAATCTTGTCTTCATCATGGTTGGTTTTCTCTCCTTGACACTTTTCACACGTTGCGGTCTCATTTTCTCTCTTTGTCTTCAGACTCTCCCACCTTCCCTCCCATTGTGTCTATTGTTCTAAGTTCTAATGTCAAGAAGCCAGGGGACTGCTTTTGGTCCCAGTTTTTTTCCCTGACTAGGGGTTTTTTCCTGTCACCACCCTTGAGCCAAGGACAGTAGGTGGGAATTTATTATTTCTTACATTTTTGTTTTTGGTCTGGCTCCTATTGTGTTTATGGCTCCAGTAACCCTAGCTTCCGTAGTGGTAAGCCTGATGCAGTTTCATTTTGTGTACTCATCCTCTCTGTGCACTATTGTTGCCTGTGAACTGCAATAAAACCAGCCACTACTACCACTGACAGGTTGCCCTTGTATAGTGACAGAAAATGTATCTTTGTGTTGTGGTCTCACTGTACTTCGATTTGTGTTAAATCCATTGAATTTATGGAGATTTTAACTGCAACCGCATGTACATGATGTACATGCACATGTGCAATGTCCCGTGTATAGTCAATCATGCAGTTACAAACCAGTTAGCACATACTTCGGTTAGTACATTCTTTTTTTGGATTCCCTAGAGGGTACATCTTATCCCAGCTCTACTGTATATGAAAAAAAAAAATATATATATATATATGTATGTATGTATAGATAGATTGATAGAGAGAGAGAGAGAGAGAGAGAGAGAGAGAGAGAGATGTATATGCTTTGTGACTAGTTCACTGGTGAAATAAGCTGACTGTGTATCTCTGTGTGTGTGTCTGTTTTGTGTGAATGTATGTATACGTGTGTGCGTGCACGCACGCGTGCGAGAGAGAGAGAGCATGCGCAAGTGTATGTGTGTTTAAACAGCTTTATTTGGGTGGTAAGTCACTGGTGACCTTTAAACCCAATTCTTCTTGTGTTAGAAGGGCTCAGCGATATATCCACAGACACACCTTGACAGTATGAACACTATCTGTTGCATTGTGTTTGATACACTACAGTTTTCCTGTGCATCAACAAATTGCTACTCAAGGGAACTACAGATGAAACATTTCAATCAGGGATAAACAAATGACTATAGTCTATCACAGACTCAAAAGAATGGAGCACAAGCGACAAAAGGTTCTTCTTCTTCTTCTTCTTCTTCTTCTTCTTTTTCTTCTTCTTTTTCTTCTTCTTCTTCTTCTTCTTCTTCTTCTT
>JAOWAW010121452.1:0-12393 GCA_028565695.1 Nicola tetela
GAACGTGGTGAACCATCTGGCAGGAACAGCCATTTTGTCAGGCTTCCCCAAGAACAGAAAGAGCAGATCTATGCTGTATTGCAGACATTAGATAGGTTCTGCATTTCAGATGATGCCTACCATGAGGTAACAGTGCTCGACAATGTTCAGACTTTGCCTCGTTCATACCTTGTGAGACAAGCTAGGCATAACCTCAATGAGATGTCCACAGTAGAAGTAGTTGATAGTGCTGAAGGATTAGTAGGAGTGCCTTTACGTTTCACTGAGATGTTACGGAAAGAGATTCATTTATATAACAAAGAGCAGAATATTGTTTTTCCTGAGAAAATTAAAGTTTTGATTGGTAGAGATGATGCAGAGATGATGAGATCCAGCTCGTACCAGATGTTCTCATTTAGCTTGTTGAACCGAAAAAGTTCTGTTCTGAAGCCAAACGCTGTACGAACTGTGGCAGTAGTCTGTGGCAAAGAAGATTACCAAACTCTAAAGTTAGGCATGTCTGCTGTATTTCAAGAGGTGAACGCCAGGTGCTGCTAGCTCCTTACGAGCGCACACCACGCCACTATACACCGAGAACGAACAGAGTAGATGTTAGTGACGATGTGTTCGAGCTTGCATGTTCTGTAGAATGGCCGCAGGAACTTGACAATATGATCCCTGCAGAAGTAGCAACATCAGCAAGGTAGGCACATCAGAATGCTGTGGACGAGTCTTTGAAGGAAGCACAGCAAGATCCTCTCTTTGTTCTTGGTAGAACAAAGCACCGTTCTGGGCAGTCAGGGAAGAGGCCTAAACGTGCAAAGTGAGCCTTTGTCTAAAGACAGACACCTGCTTGTATATATGTACATAAAACATTCCAAATAACCTCTCTCCTTTTCCATTCTTGGCCATAGTATATTATAGTACCATTACTTACATTTTTTCTGTTGCCTAAGAAAATACGGGGTTGATAATGGGGTACCTCCACGTGGTAGTGCCTGGGTTCGGCTAAAACCTCATTTCCATTTCATCAATATCTACCAGTATACAACCTTCCGCATGTTGTTCATCACTGTTCTTTGTTTTGGACACATCCGTTACTGTGATAACGATGACAGCTGCTGTGTTTTGCTCAGTGGGGCATGTTAACCATGGTGAATTAATTCACTAATTGGTTTGTCACTCATGAAGAGTGCTTTTGAAAAAAAGGCGGTCAAACAAAACAGTGGGTGGAAGGTGGGCTGACCGCAAAAAAAAATTGAGAAATCTATACAGCTTTCTGCGTGTTGTTCATCACTGTTCTTTGTTTCGGTGTGTCTGTAGTCATGGAAGATTGTGTTTTGTGTGTTGTCAGACTGGTGCAACGCCTCTCTGTGTGGCATCCCAAAATGGTCATTCAGAAGTGTGTTCGGTTTTGATCTCGGCAGGAGCGGCAGTAGACCGAACATGGAATGTGAGTGGGTTTCACTTTGGAAAGAACGGATCTCATTAATTTTGTATACAAAGAGAGAAGATAACTTGACTAGAGTTAGATTCCATGGTTTGTGAATATTCTTTTGAATGTGCAGTGGAGTGTGAACAATAGCGTAGAATGAAATAGAAACAGAAAATGGAAATTTTTTAGTGGTTGTAAGAAAGGGAATTGTAAATGAACGGTCGTTTGGCAAGTGTGTCTTTGCTGTGAATCTGAACTTGTTTTAAAGTTGTGTCAGACAGTTGTAATTGACTCTTTTGGCGTGGCCGTGGGTAGTCTGTCAATGGAAAACATCTTTTATTTGGTCTTCTCTCATGAACAAAGTAACTGCTGCAATGTCTTTATGTCCTGAAATCTTCATTCCAGAAGAATGCAGGAAGCCAAATGTTTTTTCTTTTTAAATTGAGACACATGACCAATGTTGGGACCTGCTTGACGCAAAATGGTGAGGTTTAGAATGTTTTCGAAGTGGGCGCTTCATTTCTGGCATCTTTTGAGCTACATCAGTCTGAAAAGTTCTGGGCATGTACATGAAGGTGGCATGGGGCAACAAAAAAGGTGGGCCTCAGATTTTCCTATTTCATTCCAATTTTCAGCGGATAGTCTGTAAAAGTTTCACTGGAATAGTTCACCTTGATGTCTGAGTCTACCTAATGGAGTATGATTTTGGAAACCTCGAACACGCTTTATTAATCATCACTTCATGCCACCGACCTGTGCAGAAATTTTCGAGAGGATAGTGGAACTGATGCCAGAAATGAATTGATCCTTTTGAAACTTTGTCAATCTTGCTATGTGTGTTGAGGACGTGAAAGCATTGATCACGCGACTACTTGTGGTAGCAAACATTGGTTGGTGGAATCCACTTTAATCTTGCTTTCAGGAAGTGCATAGATTCACAGGGGATACGGGGGACTAACTTGCCATCTAATGTGAATGATAAAAATTCTAAGAAAAGAACGAAAAGGTGTTTCCCTTGATTGACCACCTATGACCATGGCCACTTAATGAGATATTAGAAAAACATTCAGTGTCATTGAGCATTTGTGGTTGAAACAAGAATTAAAGATTAAATACTATTGTAATTGAGAAGTTCGGTAGATTTTAGAGGGAGTCTAAAGAAGATCTGAGAAGAGACGTTGGAAAAAATTGAATGGATTTACTTTTTGGTTTGGCTCAGGGATTAGTAAAGAGTCTAGAGTAAATCTTGAAGTAAGCGGACTTAAAGAGAACTTGACTTGTGTGAATGTGAATGAATGACAATTTTCATAGACTAGAGAAACCAGTGAAAAAGATATCATGTGTTGAGAACATCACAATGTGTAGTGAATTTCTCTTTGGCTGACAACATGCATGAGAATGAGTATTTCTGGCGTCTGTAGATTTACTTGATTGAATGCAGATGAAAATATTGGCCTGATTTTAGACTTGGGAAGGTGTGGGTTGTGGTGGACAAGAAGATGTGGGGATAAACAATGAGAGAGGCACGGTTAGAATTTTCAGCAAGTGTCCATAGCTGAGCGGTTTGTCTGTAATCATGGGAGATTGTGTTTTGTGTGTTGGCAGACCGGTGAAACGCCTCTCTTGATGGCATCCAAAAATGGTCATTCAGAAGTGTGTTCGGTTTTGATCTCGGCAGGAGCGACAATAGACCAAACATGGAATGTGAGTGGGTTTCACTTTGGAAAGAACGGATTTCACTAATTTTGTATATGTAGAGAAAAGATAACTTGACTCGAGTTAGTTCACACTGTTTGTGAATATTTTTATGAATGTGCAGTGGAGTGTGAACAATAGCGTAGAATGAAATAGAAACAGAAAATGAAAGTTTTATAGTGGTTGTAAGAAAGGGAATTGTAAATGAACGGTTGTTTGGCAAGCGTTTCTTCTCTGTCAATTTAAGGTTGTTTTTGAAGTTGTGTTAGAAAGTGGTAGTGGACTCTTTTGTGGTGGTCAAGGGTGATCTGTCAATGGAAAACATCTTTTACTTGTTCTTCTCTCATGAACGAAGTAACTGCTACAATGTCTATATGTGCTGAAATCTTCATTCCAAAGAAATCCAGGATGCCAAAAATTTCTATTTTGTAAATTGAGTCACGTAGGCAATGTTGTGTCCTGATAGACGGAAAATGGTAATGTTAATAAGGTTTTCGAGTTGGGCACTTCATTTCTTGCACCTTTTGAGTTACATCGGCCTGGAAACTTCTGGGCATGTACATGTAGATGGCATGAAGCCACAAAAAGTGTGTCTCAGGTTTTCCTATTCCATTTCCAATTTCAGTGGCTAGTCTTTAAAAGTTTCACTTGAATAGTTCAGCTTGAAGTTTGAATCCACTTGTTTGAGTGTAATTTTGGAAATCTGGGACACACTTTGTTTGTTGTCGCTTCAAGCCACCAACATGCGCAGAAATTTTCGTTTGGATAGTGGAACAGATGCTAGAAATGAATTGATCCCTTTGAGACTTTGCCAATCTCGCCATATGTGTAGAGGATGTGAAAGCATTGATCATGTGCTAATTATGGCAGCAAAAACTGGTTGGTGGAATCCACTTTAATCAGGCTTTCACGAAGTGCATAGATTCACAAGGGATATGGAGGACTAACATACAATCTTATCTGAATAGTAAAAATTCTAAGGAAAAAACGAAAACGGACTATGGCCACATAATGAGATATTAGAGGAACATTGAGTGTCACTGAGCATTTGCGTGTGAAATGATAATTAAAGGATAAATACTATTGTATGTGAGAAGTTTGGTAGAATATAGAGTGTAAAGGGAGTTTAAAAAAGATCTGAGAAGAGTTGTTGAGAACGAATTGAATGGATTTTGTTTTGGTTTGGCTAAGGGATTCGTGAAGAGACTAAAGTAAATCATGAAGTAAGCGGACTTGAAGAGAACTTGACTTGTGTAAATTTGAATAAATGACGATTCTCATAGACTAGAGAAACCAGTGGAAAAGTTTCCATGTGTTTATAACATGACAATGTGTAGTGGATTACTCTTTGGCTGACAACATGCATGAGAATGCATATGTCTGTCATGTGTGGATTTACTTGTTTGGATACAGTTGGAAATAAGGGCCTGTTTTTGGACTTGGGAAAGTGTGGATTTTTCTGGAAAAGAAAATATGGGGATAAACAATGAGAGAGGCATGGTTAGAGTTTTCAGCAAGTGTCCATACCTGGGCCGTGTCCGTAATCATGGGAGATCGTGTTTCGTGTGTTGGCAGGACGGTGAAACGCCTCTCTTTATGGCATCCCAAAATGGTCATTCAGAAGTGTGTTTGGTTTTGATCTCGGCAGGAGCGGCAGTAGACCAATCAACGAATGTGAGTGGGTTTTCACTTTGGAAAGAATGAATTTCATTAATTTTGTCAACGTAGAGTGATGATCACTCTTCTCGAGTTAGATTCCACAGTTTGTGGATATTGCTATGAATGTGCAAGAGAGTGTGAACAATTTAGTAGATTGAAGTAGAAACAGGAAATGATAATTTTCCAGTGGTTGTAAGAAAGGCAATTGTAAATGAATGGTTGTTTGGCAAGTGTGTCTTTGCTGTGAATGTGAGGTTGTTTGCAAGTTGTTTCAGACCATGGAAGTTGACCCTTTTGGGGTGGTCGTGGGTAGCCTGTCGATGGAAATGATCTTTTTGTTTGTCTTCTCTCATGAACAAAGTAACTGCTACAATGTCCATATGTGCTGAAATCTTCATTCCAGAGGAATCCACGAAGCCAAATGTTTATTCTTTGTAAATCGAGTCACATGAGCAATGTTGTGACCTGATTGACGGAAAATGGTGAGGTTTAGAACGTTCTCGAAGTGGGCACTTCATTTCGTGCATCTTTTGAGTTACATCGGCCAGAAAAGTTCTGCGCATGTACATGTAGGTGGAATGAAGCAACAAAGAAGGCTTGTCTCAGATTTTCCTATTTCGTTTCCGTTCTCAGCGTATAGTCTGTAAAGTTTTCACTTGAATAGTTCAGCTTGAAGTCTGAGTCCACTTTTTAGAGTGTGATTTTGGAAACCTCGGAAACGCTTTATTAATCGTCGCTTCATGCCACCAACATGCGCAGGAATATTTAGGTGGATAAGGGAACAGATGCCAGAAATGAGTTGATCCCTTTGAAACTTTGTCAATCTCGCCATGTCATGTGTATTGAAGATGTGAAAGTATTGATCACTTGACTGATTGTGGCAGCAAAAATTGGTTGGTGGAATCCACTTTAATCACACTTTGAGGAAGCGCAGAGCTTCGCAGCGGAAATGGGAGACTAACTTGCAATCTTATCCGAATGGCCAAAATTCTAAGAAAAAACTGAAAAAATGTTTTCCTTGATTGACCATGGACGACCAAAGCCACTCAATGAGATATTGGAGGAACTTTGAACGTCATTGAGCACTTTTTTGTGAGACGAGAATTAAAGAATTAATACTATTGTAGGTGAGAAGTTTTGTAGATTTCAGAGCGTAAAGGGAGTCTATAGAATATCTGAGAAAAGTTGTTGGGAAAGAATTGAATGGATTTAGTTTTTGGTATGGCTAAGGGATTAGTAAAGGGACTAAAGTAAATCATGGGGGAAGCGGACTTGAAGAGAACTTGACTTGTGTGAATGTGAATAAATGACGATTTTCATAGACTAGAAAAACCAGTGGAAAAGATACCATGTGTTGATAACATGACAATGTGCAGTGGATTACTCTTAGGCTGACAACATGCATGAGATGTCTGAGGTGTGTGGATTTACTTGATTGAATGCATTTTGAAATAAGGGCCTGATTTTGGACTTGAGAAGGCATGGGTTGTTGTCGACAAGAAGATGTGGGGATAAACAATGAGAGAGGCAAGGTTAGAGTTTTCAGCGAATGTCCATAGCTGGACGGTGTGTCTGTAATCATGGGAGATTGTGTTTTGTGTGTTGGCAGGACGGTGCAACGCCTCTCTTTATGGCATCCCAAAATGGTCATTCAAAAGTGTGTTCGATTTTGATCTCGGCAGGAGCAGCAGTAGACCAACCAATGAATGTGAGTGGGTCTCATTTTGGAAAGAATGGATTTCATTAATTTTGTATACGTAGAGCGAAGATAATTCTACTCCAGTTAGATTCCACGGTTTGTTGATATTGTTATGAATGTGTAGTGGAGTGTGAACAAAAGAGTATAAAGAAATAGAAACAGAAAATGCAAGTTTTATAGTGGTTGTAAGAAAGGCAATTGTAAATGAATGGTTGTTTGGCAAGTGTGTCTTTGCTGTGAACTGGAGGTTGTTTTTGAAGTTGTGTCAGACTATTGTACTTGACTCTTTTGTGGTGGTCCTGGGTGGTCTGTCAATGGGAACCATATTTTAGTTTGTCTTCTCTCATGAACAAAGTAGCTGGTACAATGTCTATATGTGCAGAAATCTTTATTCCAGAGGAATCCATGAAGCCAAAAATTTCTATTTTGTAAACTTAGTCCCATGGGCAATGTTCTGACCTGATTGACGGAAAATGGTGAGGTTTAGGTTGTTTTCGAAGTGGGTGCTTCATTTCTGGCATCTTTTGAGCTACATCGGCTGGAAAAGTTCTGGGCTTGTACATGTAGGTGGCATGAAGCCACGAAAAAGGTATGTGTGAGATTTTCCCTGATTGTTTCCAAATTCAGCGGATAGTCTTTAAAAGTTTCACTTGAATAGTTCAGCTTGAAGTCTGAGTCCACTTTTAGCAGTGTGATTTTAGAAACCTCGGACATGCTTTATTAGTCGTCGCTTCATGCTACCAACATGCGCAGAAATATTTAGGTGGGTAGTGGAACAGATACCAGAAATGAATTGATCCCTTTGAAACTTTGTCAATCTTGCGTTGTGTGTTGAGGACGTGAAAGCATTGATCACGTGACTAATATATGGCAGGAAATATTGGTTGGTGAAATCCACTTTAATCACGCTTTCAGGAAGTGCGTAGATTGACAGGGGATATGGGGGACTAACTTGCCATCTTATCTGAATAGTAAATATTCTAAGAAAGAAACTAAAACATGTTTTCCTTGATTGACCATGGATGACCATGACCACTTAATGAAATATTAGATGAACATTGAATGTCAATGAGCATTTGTGCAAGAAGTGATATTTGAAGAATAAATACCATTGTAGGTGTGAAGTTTAGTAGAATTTAGAGTGTAAAGGGAGTCTAAAGAAGATGTGAGAAGATTTGTCGGGAAAGAACTGAACGGATTTTGTTTTTGGTTTGGCTAAGAAATTATTAAAGAGACTATAGTAAATCATGAAGTAAGCGGACTTGAAGAGAACTTGACTTGTGTAAATGTGAATAAATGATGATTTTCATAGACTAGAGAAGCCAGTGGAAAAGATAAATGTGTTGATAACATGATAATGTTTAGTGGATTACTCTTTGGCTGACAACATGCATGAGAATGCATATGTCTGTCGTGTGCGGATTTACTGGATTGAATACAATTGGAAATAAGGGCCTTATTTTTGGACTTGGAAAGGTGTGGGTTTTTCTGGAGAAGAAGATGTGGGGATAAACAATGAGAGAGGCATGGTTAGAGTTTTAGCGAGTCTTCATAGCTGGGCGGTGTGTCTGTAATCTTGGGAGATTGTGTTTTGTGCGTTGGTAAGACGGTGCAACGCCTCTCTTTGTGGCATCACAAAATGGTCATTCAAAAGTGTGTTCAGTTTTGATCTCAGCAGGAGCGGCAGTAGACCAACCAATGAATGTGAGGTGGTTTCTCTTTGGAGAAAGTGGATTTCATTAAGCGAAGATAATTTGACTTGAGTTAGATTCTACGGTTTGTGGATATTGTTATGAATGTGCAGTGTAATGTGAACAATAGAGTAGAATGAAATAGAAACAGAAGATTTAAATTTATAGTGGTTGTAAGAAAGGCTATTGTAAATGAATGGGTTTTTGCCTAGTGCGTCTTCATGCAACCCCATGGTAAAGATATCATGGGTTTCCATGATATTCGTGACATCATCCAGATGTTAAAGTTTGGAAGTATTTTTGTGAATCTGAAGTACGCAATTAAGTAAAAAAGTTAATGAAATATGAGGAGGAAAGGAATTTCTTTTTTTGGTGCCAAAGAGGCAAATTTAAGTGGATTCTCCTTTGGAAGTCTGTTGATTTCTGTCTCTAAGCAGTAGTTTTAAAGTGCTAAATATCTATTGAAGTCATTGATTTTTAGATCTGAAGAATATTGGATGTCCTCGTATACAACTACAGACTAATCTCTTAAGTCTTCAGCCGAATCATACTCCTCTGGACTTTTCGCATACATTTACTTACGATACCAAGAACTACTCAGCCATTTGACACCACTCCACTTTTATGACTCAAGTTCAGCACCAACACTTCCTGTATGTGGCAACAACTGCTAACATACCTTCACTTGTGCAAAACAGCCACAAACTCCAGATAAATGTTCTTTATTTCGATGTTTCAGCCTTCTTGCCAAGGCCTTCGTCGGGTTAAATTTGAACAGAGGAACGGTTTTTCTCAACAATATATTTGTGCTACTGTGGTTTGTTGTTAGGGTGGAGTTAGCTCGGTTTTCACACTACTGTTTCTGCAATGTTTGGCAAGAGCTTTGCGTGTGTGTGCTGTATTGTCGCCAAGAGGTGCGTGTGAATGCTATTGTCGGAAATCTTTTAGTCGGTCACTCAAAAACAGGCTCAGCCAAATATCACTTATACTAGTTCCTTTTTCTGGATTCATTGCTCAGTCGCGTCCTCGAAGTTTGCTGATGCCTCCATTTGATAACGAATAGCAAGATACAGTATAGGGAAAAAATTAGCGCGAAATGATCACGGGAAATTTCGTGTGCTTTGCCAAACTCGCGAAATTTTTTCCGCGCGAATGTTAGGGCAGGTAGAATCTCTCATATACCGTGCATCTGCTACCAGTATCCGCTTGCACATGTTACCCAGGTACGGTCATCCCTCGCTTATCCGACCCCTCACTTATCCGGAACGCGCTGAACGTCCGAAAGGTTTCCGTTTCCGACCGTCAGACACTGCATCGGAGTGTACAGAGCGCAACACCAAATGTAGACGCCAAACGCAGTGTAGATCTAATCAGTACAGTGGTATCGACAGCACGCGTGTAGACGGTCCGGCCTCAATCTGGAGGCGGAGCGTCAGTGCATGCGGCTCACAAATTCACAGCTAGCCGCACATGAGTACGCTGCAACTCTGCAGCTGTAAATGTTGCAACCGGGCGAGCGGCGCCGACTGGCCTTGCAGCTTTTCACCTGCACTTTAGATCAGAACTAAAAGTCGAGATCGAAGCAAGAGGACACGTCTCTTGCATTGGCAGGCTAGGAAATCAGCCATTAAATTTCTGGCCAGTAAAACTGAGGGGAAGAGTAGAAGACGATTGCGCCTTGAACAACTGCGGACTCATCCCCCCTGATAGCGAAAGAAGACTTCATGACGCTGTCGTCTGTCATTCTGAAAAGTGAAGCTCTAGAGTCAAGTACTACTAACACCGGTAGCAGATTCGTGGTGAAAGAAGCCACGTAAGAGCAAAACGTTTTAGCAGATTGACCACGAAATCCACAAATGCAGGTCTAGTCTGCACGTTCCAGGTTTTGATTTGCATGCTGTCAGTCAGACATCACTGTATCTACTACATGTATTACATACGTGCGCATACTGCATGCATATACACAGCTGGCACAAAGACAATCTTGATGTTTTGCATCCCTACCTCAGTGGTGGTAATGAGTTACAGCTGATCATTGTCGATCTGCACATGTCCATCATCTAGCCACTACACTTTCAGTGGCTTGTGTCTGCCTTCTCATGGCTAAAAGGGCACCAAGATACAGTCAAGTGTGTATTTGACGAAGCTGGGATTGCCAGTGTGTTGCTCAATGCATCAGAATGATGTGTCACCAATTTTTATTTCTAATCCCTCACCGGTTAGGTCGAGTGGTGCCATGGATGTCCTCCCAGACCAGCCCCCATCATTACAGTGACAATTCATTATAGGTGCAGGGATTTGTATGGACAACCACAACCCATCCCACCCAAGTAGCCAGGCTCAAATAAGGTTTGATATTTTATTGATATAAACTACTCCACCTTCTTCTCAACAACGTTTTCACCTACGATGGACAGGTGTACAAGCAAATTCATGGTCTAGCCATGGGCATCTGCCTGCGTGGCACACTTGCCATTATCTGCATGGACCAGTTCGAACAACTAGATGTCTTATGTCCTTAGCCTGAAATCTACAATCTATGTGCGCTACGTGGCCGACATTGGCACTACTCTCAAGAACACGGAACAAGCCAAGGAAATGTTGATGTATCTGGACAGTAAGCATCCCATGATTAAGTTCGAGATGGAACTACCTGATATGGAAGCCTACCCGATATGGACAACTACTTGCAGATCCTAGACATCAAAATCGTGAACTACCATGGTTGCACTCTGCAGCAATTCACCACCACTCTTCTGAGGAGTAATGCTGCGAGATGTGCTGGAAGAAAATCATGCCTGGCTCCAAGCATCTGGCATCATCGATCGTACACAAAGCGGCGTGTTCACTATGTGCCAAAGTGTACATTGGCATGACTACTTGGCACCTCCACATGAGAGTACAGGAACATATGAATGCCGCATGACAACATTCACGAGACACTGCCTTTGGTGAACACTACTGCCAGGAGCATGCCACCAGCATACCGACAATCAGTTTCGAGATTGTGAAACAATGCACAGACGAACTCCGCCTGCACATCGAAGAGGCCACGGCCATCTAGCGGCATTAACTGACGTGAAGAGGAAATGGGCACCAGCTTCCTCCAATGAATTCCCCCACCATCAGCACCATTCTCATATACACCTAAGTTGAAACTACACACACTACACACTGAACGCCAAAAACCATGCACCCCCATTCCTATGGGCAATCAACACACACAAGTCCAGCTCAGTTCTTTCTGAAGGTGATTACTGTCTTATTTGGTGGGTTGCTGACGATGGCGCAAAGCGCCGAACTGTTCAATTGCCTTGATAAAAGTTTGTTCTTGCATTTCACACGACCCTCACCATACATTCAGATGCTGCAAGCGCGGGTGGGAATTTGAATACAGCATGAAACTGCGTGGAGCAGGAAAATTGAAACCCATTACATCCCGCTTAAAAGCGGGAAAATTGAAACCCATTACATCCTGCTTTTCTCACAAGTGAACAGGTGAAACAGCGCATGTCAGCGCTTCTAGACACTCGTGCAACATCAGGGCAATTTGTGTCATGGCGCTGGCCAACGCTAACAGCAACGATGCCTTTGTTCAGGTCATCTGGGCCTGAGTGCTATGAAGACGAAGAATTACAGCAGTTGGACAACTACATAGAAACGGCTTCTCAGCAGCAGCTAGCCACACTGGAGACGATGCCTTCTTCATCTCAGCACGACGAAGTGGCGTTTCAGCAGCTAGACAACTATATTCCAACTGTTTTGGAATGAGAGCTCGCCAGGCTGGAACAGCGACGATTACAGCCAAACTCACAACTAATCAACTCTGTGCAAGCTTCATTTTCTGGCTGCACATTTAACTTCACATTGAACATTGAACATGTGACAGTGTTCTTTGCTTTCTGTCATGTCAGTCCGTCTTCATGTTGGCCATGTACGTATGTGTGTAGATCTTCATCATGTGGATAAAGTTCATCACTGACTCATAGTGCACCTGTGCACCTGCACACTGGGTACATGGTGTACAGCACATGTTGCACGTAAGTGCGTTGTGCATGCCATCTATGCAATGCAAGCCAATGTTGGTGCATGCAAGAAGCCAGTTCCAGACCTTTGTATTCAGGATGTGTTAGCCTGCATCCTGCCCTTGCGCTACGCGCTCGGGCAGGATTTGCTGATACATCCCTCATACTCAGGTAGGAACCTATACTTGTCAGTTCTCCGTTTGGTCTTTA
>JAOWAW010121474.1:0-12391 GCA_028565695.1 Nicola tetela
TGCATTGTGATAACGTCGATTGTGACCGAGATATGGGCAAAAGAAAAATGGCGGACAAAAACTTTAACTCGTTACTGCATATTCGATGCGCAAAATATCAGCCCAATTATTTTAATGTCGCTTCCGTCTAGGGAGTTAACAATACAGTAGTACAGTTTTTTCAAATTTCAGAGTCAAACTTGTAGAATTGGTACTTTAAATATTTCATCATGTGTACCCTACCTTGGTTGCATGTCTTGGCTATAACTTAGGAAGGAGGTGGAAAACCCATTTCTTGCACGACCATTTTTGACTACAATGGTCAAAGACTCTTTCTAGAGAATTTGAAGTTGATAGGGTAAGAAACGGCTGAACTACGATGAGTTGAAGTTGACGAAACTCCGTTTCGAGAAAACAGCGTTAATTGAATATCCCGCCATGCAGCCGGAGGATACAAAATCGCGGTTTCGACGCAACCCTCACATAGAAAAATCGCTCGTTTCTGCCCAGCCGAAAGCTCTACCCAGAAGGCAAGTACTCTCGACTTCACAAGTTCCCTAGGTAGATTACTACCAAAAGCAGGTTTAAGCTGATTCAGCTAAATAAGAGCTCAAAATTCCGAGGGCGCCAAAGTCTGAAGGCTATAAAGGGCTTTGTGCGGGTATATTGCAGCTTCATTGGACATGCAAGAAAACCGACAGCCAGGCAGTATTCTTAACTTTTGAAAACGCCATCTGTTAGAGATGGTTTCAGGGGAGTCCTTTTCGGTAATAACTCAGAAACGGTGGCAACGGCACATTCGAGGGATAGAACCACCACAAGCCTTAGTGCCGTTCTCGGAGGAGCGAACACCGCAACTACCATTAGTACGTCTGTCACAACAGCGAAGGAAAAGTCTTCAGTCTTTCTCCATAGCCCTTAGTCTTTCTCCATAGCCCTTAGTCTTTCTCCGTAGCCTCTACAGCGCTTTTGCTTTTACCCCGGATAAAAGCTCCCGTCAACTCCGATAGCGCTTTCGCAGTTTGGAACTGAACAAGAAGGTGAAAGGTAAAGCTTAAGCAGAAAATGAGTACATTGTCTAGTAGAAAATATTAGCTAATCGAGGGCTCTCGCACGGCTTTACCCGGCAACCTAGACATGGCCCTACCGACGTAAGTGAAGTCTACCCAACTATTTTAGCACCCTGGATGAAGGTCCGGCAGACATCCCACGGTTTCCCTAGTTTCCTGCGATCACACACGCTCTTCAGGTGAGAGTTGCAGCTCGCCCACCGACCTAGGCAAAGCTCTTCCTGCTAGCCCTGGCGTCAGTTCTCGACGGTAACCGCAGTGACCTAAGATGCATAGATTGGCGATCTAGTACACTTAGACGAAGCGCAAGCGTGGACCTCGATCTGTCCAGGCTCAGCGTACGGTACTTCTCGTTGTAGCTGTGTTGGGACGAGCCCTACCCATCGTCTACGGGCTTGGTTAAACCAAGCATCCACTGGAAGGTGATGGTGTTTTGCAATGGTGACGATCAGTCGATGTAGCACATGACATAGACCAACCGCTACAAAGCTGCAACTGTTAGATTCGGGTTGGCTTCATCGACCGATTGCTCAATCGCCCAAAAGACACTAAATCCTCTCCTCTTTATCATTTAACACAATGGGAAGAAAATTTTGGCATACAGTTCTCCTTTAATCACAAGTTTGTCAAACGTCCTATTAACTGTAGTTGAAGAGAAGCGTGACGGACTCAAGAAATCCCCTGAAACACGCTGTTGACTCTGAGCCTCCGCGTCGGTGAATGACCTATCTCAAGCCGAGCTCGAGATCGCCTGATGTTGTATGACACAGATTATGTTGAAGTCTCAGGAGACATTGCAAGCCATGACCAGCTATGTAGAGTATCAGCAATGAATGATGTGTTCAATAAAATGATTGCCTGTCTCCCGACCTGAGCTCGAGCAGCCGAGCACACTACTCAGGTGGGACGATGCACGCGGGTATGTGACAACCATTAGTTTGACATTTGCGGATCCGACTGTCGCCAGAGAGAAACCACATTTGGCTGAGATATGTCACATTGCTTTCGGATAGTGGTCAATAACCAAATGTAAGGTAAATTTTCAGAAGCCGCGCGCGCCTCAATTCAGACTGTCAAGAATTTACGCTGGTTTTGAGAAACCATTCGTTTCAGTCACATATTTTAAAATCGTTTGTTCTCGTCAGAAAGGTGGAGAACGTCTTGAAGCGCAGCGAACAGGAGAGCAAGATGAGTTAACAATTCCCAGATTTAAGGTGAACCACGACACACGCCAGCACCCCGTTCGCAGGTTGAAATGTTCGTTTCTTTCGGTGAGCTTTTGTGGCGCAAGTCAGCCGGAAGTGATCGACTGAATAAAGAGAGGTGAGTAACTCTATTATATCTTCTTCTGGTGCTTCTTCTCGGCGTTGTGCTCTCACCGGCCTCGACGAGAACTTTGCCTGGTAAGCGGACGGACCAATCGTTAAAATCAATAAGCTTTAGTATTTCTCGAGTGGATACACTGCAAGAATCGAATAATGGTGCAGATCGTTTATTTTCTGTAGTTCGGTATAATCACCGTTTGTATATCCCACTCCAACGTCGTTTTAAGCTCCGAAAATTACAAATGCCGAGGTCCAATTGTAATCCACTGACACCCCTGGCGACCGAGAATCAGACTTGCCACAAAGAAAAGTACACGCCGACAGGGACAATGGGCCGACAGCGATCATAAACAGACAAAGATGGATAAGAGACCGACAGCTCAACCATAGGGCGACAGTGACAATAGGCTGACAGCGACGATATAGGTCGGCAGCGCTACAATTCGCCGACAACGAGCAAACGTTCTATATGGGGCATTTTTCTTAGTTAGCGTACTTCAGAGTCTCAGAGCGGAGTAAAAACGCACTGCATGCGTAACGCTGTGACTTGCTCTGCCGTAAACGCGGGGCTAAAAGTTATTGGTGCCCCCCGCTTAGCCCCTCAGCCATCCTCTCTAAAATTTTTCTTTTTTATCAATAGCATCATCTAGACCATCATAATTACGCGCATGCGCAGTTGCAGTGGTGATCAATTGTTTCTTAAGCTATGTACTCTGTTGCACTTCGGACCTCTGCACCGCCGGTTGACGTTAAGTCAAGTTTTCGGAATGCCAGACAGACGGCTTAATGTCTTTATGAATATTTACGGACATAGCCCTAGCGATCATCATAGTCACAGACACGTCACTTCCTGTAATTTTTCTGCCCGCTATTTTCACGTGTACCCCTCCTCCATCATCAACATATCCCCAGCAGTTGGGGGTAAGGCTTAAAGTATAGTTGTGTTGGGGAATCGGAAGTAACGAAAAATGCAACAGAAATAAGCTTGATTAATTGACTAAAACTTGAGCAATTGTTAATACTAGTGATGTACACGATTAATCGGTTAATCGGTTAATCGTTTTGTGCCCCGATTACGATTACGGATTTCTGTAATCGATTATTCGTTACGGCTGAGATTTGCCTTCTGGGCGAGTCAATCTCATGACCAGCGATGCCACACCCAGGCCCATGCACGCATCATTGCGCATCATGCGCAGCACATGTGCACACGTACAAAATTACTGGTGTACATGCACGTTGGAACAGCTACATGTAGCATGCTGCTAACTTCCGGAAACATCATGCATCGTGCATCAGCTCATCTGCACTACACGTGGGCAGGCTAAAAGGGGTGGGCAGACCAAGGATAGTGTTCGACGGTTCGTTTTCTTCGTCAACAGAGTTGACTGTGATCATGAAGCGAAGAACCTCCTCCGTTTGGGAGCACTTTTCCCAGGTTGAGGAAGACAAAAAACTGCTTTGTCATCATTGCAGTTCGAAACTTTCCTTTGTTGGCGGAATGACTGTTATGTTGAATCATTTGCGTTTGAAGCACCCAGAGCTGGTTGACTCCGAAAAGCCTCCAGTGCTCCAACGACAGGCGTCTCTCAAAGAAGCCTTTTCTTCTGTGTTTGTTTTTGTTCTGTCTTCCTTTGTATACTCCCACCCACGTTTATTTTCTTTCGATATTTTTTCACTGCGTTTTGACTGATAATTCAAAGATCAGATTAACCGATTAATCGTTTGTTGTTGACTCAGATTAATCGAATCGGGAAAACTGAAAAATGTTTACACCCCTAGTTAATACTTGTACAGCTAACTTCCCGTCGAAGAGTGTTTGAGAATTTTTGTGTTAGCAAGAAACATTTTAAAACTTCCCATTATTGCTGGAATGAAGTACAGTAATAAAGATTCTCTTGGGCCAGTTATTAGTTTCAAACAACGGCATTTTGGCCGATGTTTCCCTGGCTATCATCACCGTGACACAACTCATGCACGCTGTGCATAAACTGCCAAGGTAGCACCTCTAACTATCAGACAACTCAATGATGGCCAGGAAAGTCTTGGCTGAAGCGACGTTGTTTCAACCTAATAGCTGGTCCAAGAGAATATTTATTACTAGAGAAAGATTTTCTAACGGAATATGATTTCCAGGAGAAGCTTCCTCCAAGGGCAGTTTGTGTCCATTCCAAGTTACCTATTTTCAAGCCCATTTCTCAAGTTCACTCTGAATTCACTTCCCTCAGGTCCACCAGACAATGTAACAGCAGTGAGCACATCATCGACATCGCTTAGAGTTTTGTGGAGTCCACCACCAGCCAACAAACAGGACGGCAATATCGCTTTTTACAGGATATACTATCGCCCTGCGTGGATATTCGAACCAAAGTTTTCTGTACTCTCTTCCAAAATCTTGGAGGCTAACATTTCCTATCTATCTCCAGACACAGACTACAACGTGTCTGTGTCTGCCTCGACCATTTGAGGGGAAGGACCACGAAGTGCAGAGGTCACGGCGGCGACTGTCATAGGAGGTAAGGAGAATCTCATTAACAATGAAGCAAAGAACTGGACTCTGAAGGGTAAGAAAATCATGGACACTGAAGGGTAAGAAAATCATGGACACTGAAGGGTAAGGAAATCATGGATAAGCACAACAGCATCACTGATCTTCAGGAAGATTTGTTCAGAAAAATGTCATTCAAGATTATTTTTCAGTTAATACTACCACAGCTGCATGTAAAATCATTTCTCTGCATTTGTTTTTTTTTCTCAGCCATTATTCTTATTGCCATTTCTGGTAATGTTCTCTCGGAAGATTGGGACAGCCGTTTAGCTGTTGTATAAGGAAAACACCCTCAGACTTCATAAGGAATAGGCATACTTACATCAGTGTACAGCATTTTATGCGAGGCTCATTTAACAGGCTGGCACCCTGGGCTGCCAGTATTCCCTTAGTCTTGTTAAACTTCCCATTTAAACCAAACATTCTTTGTTCTTGCATGCACTTACATACACATGAGCAGCCCAAGCACATAACCAAAATGAAAGTCAGCCAATTTTAACCACTTGGACAATCCGACAGCTCAAAAAATACACTTCCTCAGAGTCATAGTGAGCTTTGCAACTATTCAACTCTCACTCAGCATGATCCAATTGTCATCCACACATATGGGACACTACAAAATGCCTGTAATGCTAGCCTATGCCTGCAATGACATGGGCTAAGGTCCTGGATATTTAACTAACCATATGCATCTAAGTTTCAGGAGAACTTTTGTTTTCTTATGGGCTTTCTGATGCATCCTTCCAGTTCCCTCTGCACCACCAGAAAGAGTTTCAGTACAGAGTACATCATCTACATCCTTAAGAGTTTCCTAGTGGCCGCCACCAGCTGATGAGCAAAACAGCAAAATCCTTTTCTACTCAGTGTACTACCGTCTTTCACAGTTGGCTGGTTCAAATATCTCCTTATTCAGCGCTACATCCTCCCTCAAAGCAGACATCAGCAAGTTATCACCGTATAAGGAATACAGTGTGTCCATCAGCGCCTGGACAATGTTTGGTGAAGGCCCAAAGAGCTTAGCGGTGATGGCAAGGACGGGCAAAGCATGTAAGTTGGAAATTGATGAAACCCTGATCAACAAACTTTTTGAACCTATTTATTGTTTTACCCCTACCCTATTCATCCAATCAGGGGCAGAATGTTTCAAATCCATATTAGGACACATTATAGACTTCAACCCTCATTTTCCAGGAAAACAA
Organism: Nicola tetela; assembly: GCA_028565695.1. Lineage (NCBI taxonomy): Eukaryota > Metazoa > Porifera > Calcarea > Clathrinida > Clathrinidae > Nicola > Nicola tetela. Next base: position 6,122 of record JAOWAW010121474.1, read on the forward strand.
CCATAGTTGACAGGGACTAGAGAGGACAACAGAGGCCTGAAATGGCCAAAGTGAGAGCTATAGGAATTGTAAACTTGTGGCCAAATACTTCCATCAATAAAATAGGATCAAATTTTGACTAGCTCCCAATAAATTAAATTGTTTTCTTTACATATTCTTTGTGTTGCATGGTATATATTTGCCACTCATGATCAACCTCCTAATCGGTCCTGAAGTGCAGTAGATAGTGATAACTGGCAGGGGAAACTGACAAGCTGAGACAAAGTGTAGTAGTCTTTAACTAGCGACTGTTTTATAATTAAATCCCATTCACAGTTCTCTTTGTGCAAAACAGGAAAACTTGATAATAACTTGACAGCCTTCACACATCTCTTTCAGTTCCCACAGCTCCATGGCACTTGTGGGCATTCATGTATGATATTGGCGAGCGGTTTGCAAGAGTGAATTGGGAAGCGCCTCTTCATCCAAATGGTGTAATCATCAATTACAACGTTGAATATTGGCGCAATCAGAAAGGGCCAGCCATCATTGACAAGAACACAACAGCCCAGAAGTTTGTGATCCGATTCAGTGAGGCTGATGTTGGTTACTATTACTATTTCAAAGTAAGTTTCCGTATTACTGTCAGCAGACATTTTGTGGCATGTAGCTTCTTTTCAGGTCCTTGCACAAGATTGGTTGACAAACAATGACCCATCATGATGATGACCATTTGCTAATCCTGTTTAGTGGGCATTTGGGAGTGATTACAGCTTTATTTTGTTTCATCTCCTGGATTTTTGTTTGTTAGCTTCTCCTTCAGCTGTTGTTCCCTGTTGATGAGTTGCTGTATGCATTACATCATATTTCGGGGCTGTCAGAGACAACTGTAGATTTCGTGGAGAAGAGTGTTAAACCAGTGTGATAATGTTCGGGAAACCAAGCCTGTTAAAAGTTGGTGATGCAGCTAGGATATGTTAGGCACTAACTCTTACCCATATCCAATTTCACTTTTCCAGCTCATACTCCAAAATCAAGGGGAAGGGGTGCAAAGCACCCCTGTGAAGTTTTGTCTAAATGGATAGTTTGCCAGTAGTTATAAGCTTAAATGGCTGGGATGTCAAGTGTTGATTAGCCTTTCTCACATAATACTTCAGCAAAAAACTACAAAGGAAAGTACAGCTCTTTGACTTAGAAAGTGGAGTGTTTGTCCTATTCCATGAATCACTGTAGAATTGTACCTTGCTGTGGCCACGTCAGGATTTGTTAAACAGTGCTGATAAAATAATGATCCTGGAACCAGACCTGGCCTGCAAAGAATGAAGGTGCTAAAATAGATTTTTTTTCAATAGGTAGGCCATTAAAGTCACCACCAAATGTATCTGCAGGGAGTATTGCCATATTCAATGTCATATGAAACAAAACATTGCTATGACAACATCAATCACTCAAATCACCAAGAAAACCTCATGAAGTGTTTGAAATAAGTTTGAAAGAAAGGTCAAGGCATTATCAGAAAAGTTCCTTCACATAGTGTTCGCTACAGAGACAAAACTACAATGCTCCCCTGGATTGGGTGGGTTTAAAAAAAAGACTTTGGGTACATGCATTTCAATCATAGACCTGGCTCTAGGCTACGACCAAGAAAATCAAATGAACTGGATGTGCTTGCATGAGACATATCATCAAACCAGTCAATTGAGACCTGTTTGTTTTCATTCTGCATTCACTAACACTGCTTGTAAAGCCTATTGGCCATGCACTTCCTTAAGGCAGCACCTGGAATGAAGAATTTCCTTGGCTTAACCATGTTGCTAGTGCAGCCAGGGCACCAATTAAAGTTGTAGGGCTTGAAATGGCGAAAGACTCAAGCAAAGATCAAGTACTGTTGGGAAGAGTGCCCATAATACATCGTCAACACAGCTCCAGCCATAAGCTCATTTATATGCTGATACTGGTAGCCGACCTGCACTTAAAGCTTATGTCTAGTACTGCCCTTTGTTAGTTATCTATGTTTGTTTGTTAGGATTATCAAATGTCATAGGCAACAAAAATGTGAAAAGAAAAACAGAAAAAAAAAGATGATGGGCCATTCCGATTTTTGTGCAATTCAATGCAAATCATCAGCAAAGTCACCTCCTTGTCAGTACAAAACATCTTTGCAGCTGTGCAGTCTTCACAGCTCTTGCATGGACTAGCACTCAAGCGATTTTTATAGTTTCTATTTGGCTATAACAATTTATTAGTTAATTTGGTTTTGGTTCATTTCCAAGGTTCGAGCAGAGAATGGAGCTGGTTTGGGTCCTTATGCTGAGACCAAACTATATCTTATGAGTTACTTCACTGGGCGGAATTCTATGCCAACAAGAGACGCGGTCATGTATTGCGTAGCTGGAGCCATCATCATCATCCTAATTGCAATCCATCTGTACTAGTAAGGGACATCTCTCAATAGGCTTCAGTTTTTACTGATAGCTTCAGAACAGCTTTTCTTTTTTTTTTCTAAATTTGTCGTGGGTCCAGATCTTTAAGAAAACCAATTTTACTTACCAGTATGTGTATTTCCTGCTCTGAATCTTTGTGTTTTCCATTTAACAGCTGGTGCCAACTCAAGAAAACTGCAAAGTATGCACCTTGAGCAAAAACATGAGGTAAAGACATTTTCTTGTACATTATTTATTCAGTGTTTTATCACCCGGTCACTGCACTCTTGCATGCCTCTCACATTATGGCAGAGACCAGTCATCTACCTGAAAAGCATTCACTTCTGAAAAAGAATACACCTCATGTTTAGTGTTGGCCCGTGCCATTGCTTTCGTGGATTAGTCTTCTTATTTCGAAAATTGAAAAACAAATCAGCAGTTGAGCAATGATGAGTGCTGACAGATTGCTTGACAGCCAGGCTGTGTTCACACCAATATAATAGGAGACTATACCTGATCAGAGAGGGGTTTACATGTGGTGGTGACATCATCATAGTCATATGTGATCCTGGATGGGTCAATCTAGCTGTACACAGTGTCCAGTACATTATACAAGACATGCACAGTCCTCCGCTTGGTCCAATACACACAAGTATCATTGAAGTCAGACAAGAGGCATGTGTGCCATGGCTGTGAAAAAATGTCTGATGAGCGCAAAGCTACCAGTTCAATGCAGGCCCTTGAAATCGTGTTTGTTTTCATTTCAGGAATCTTTCAGAGATGCTAAAATATCATGTTTGTGAGTTAAGAGGTGTTTTTATCTAGTCTTTGTGTTTATCAATGTTAGTTTTAGTTTCTGTTGATGGTGCTTCATTCAGGTGAAATATATTCAATTCAACACTTACTAGAACCCAACAACTTTTCTTTTTCGGTCAATATCAACAAGAACCATAATTCACCATTGTGTTAACCTAGCTCTGCAGTTCCTCGACCTCCTCTTTTCCATGCCTTTCCTGGCTTGCTGTCATACTCTTCCCCACAAATACATTCTTCCCATAATGGTTGCTCTGGGTCTGTTGTACACAGACTTACAGTGTCAGTTGTGTTTTGGTCAACAAAATTTTGCCACAGCCAGTGCTCTCCTCTGCTCTCTAGATCCTCATAATGCCCCCATCCATTTTGGGATACTGAAAATATTCGTACAACCAAACACATCATGTCTGCTGTCACTACTGCTTGAGCATTTTGATTATTTGAATTTTTTAATTAACATGCTATATAAAGTTTTGTCTTAGAGTCACCATGACAGAATTTATATTAGTGATTACACAAGGGAGCAAAACAGTAGAAATGTGTGTTTTGGGTTAACTGCATGGCCCATCACCAATAAGTCATGATGCCAGTGTTCATGGGTAATGACTGTTAAGACAAGTTTAACTTAAGTAGGCAGCCGACACTCCACCATGTATAGTTGATGCTCCGTATTTCGACAGTGGCAAAACTTGAACATGATGCAACAGAAGTCAGTGTCTTGCAATACATTACATGCAGAGAGTCATCAGGAGCAGGTTGTATGGCTTTCTCAGAGAGTTGGGTCAGTCACACAGACCAGACTTGATTAATGTTTGAGTGATGTCTCTGATGGATTTATCTCTATGCATGCACTTTCTTCATGCCAGTAGAAGCGGGTTTGAATTCGACCTTGTCTGGCAGTTGCCATGTGCGGGAAGTTGCCAAGTCAAAAGGGAACTTTATGCCTCATCCAAGGGTGATATAACTGGCTGAGGGCTTTTATGATTGTTCCTGCCTTGTTGTTTTAAAAAATTCAATTTTTATTTTCATGTGATTCAGTTTCAGGTATGCACACTTTCAAAAGAGTCATTCATTACAGTTGCAATCGTTTCAAACATCCAATTATGACAACCTGCTGTAATTTTCTTTGGCAGGCACCGGCTAGCCATTAAGATTGCTCCCGCTGAATTAGGCAAACTCATAAACTGGTCAAGGATATTCTCTCTGCGATGCTTTAGTTGGGACAGCTTTGTTGTTTACTGAGAGTTAGTCTTTGAATGTCTGTTATCTCTGGCCCTGAAACTGATATTTAGCGACATCTTCAGAATATAACAGAAGTATTTCATCGTAGGTCTTGCACACCAAATGAACTTGCTGGTAAGCAGTTTCATCAATCAGACTACATGGAGCAACTTTAATTTAGTGGTGCCTGATGAATGTATACAGCACTGTTGACAAAGCCATACATGTTTAAGTCAGCTGCATGAGACTGTTTAACACCTGGGCCCACTATAGCTCATGGACAGACCTGGGTCTGAGTACACACGTACGTGTATGTCAGTGTGCACACACACACACACACACACACACAAATACAAACAAACATGGGGGGATAAGTATTTCCTGAGATCATCCCAGATTATTGCAAGGTGGATTTCTGAACATGGAGCCTGTGCCCTGTGCATGTGGAGGTTAAGCAGTGGAGAACACAGTGGAGGTGACAATTCAATAGCATTAGCTAACAACGCACTACACAGTATGCAATGCTTACGTATACTACAGTATGTAATTCCATTATACAGCCCTACTTTGTTGGGACGTGTACATGTATTATAGTAACAGCTGTATGCGCGTCCCCGTAACTCTTTCTTTTATAAATAACTTAGAATTTATAATACATCAAGGGGTGACTCTAATACGATATCTTCTGGGCTGCATGGATCATACGTGGTGAGGCTTAGATGCCGATTTAACACTTCCACTGGGAAGGTGAGTTTTATGAGTGATTTTTGCACCCTCCCTATAATGTTTTAATACGTTTGCACCAGGGTTTGCACATAGCATTAGGTGGTGGCAATAGCTATTGCCGCGTAGTGATAGGTTGATCCTTATCAACCTTATGCGAAAGAAGAAATATTTCTCAAGTGCTCAATGAACTTGGACATAATTTTCTTCTGATACTATATTAATTGAAAATAAAAGAGAAGTAGGAAAAAATAAAGATTCAAAAGCAATAAGAATTAGCACAGAGGACGGAAAGAACCTTTAAAGTTGGAGGGCAGTGTGAAGTTTGACTTGGTCTGTTGACGCGCTTGAATTGCGTATGTTCTAGGTTCCAGACTCAAGAAGGCATCGCGAGGTAGTCCAAGCCTGCACGTCGAAGAGACTCAGCCTCCAACAACTCCCTTCCACTCCCTTCCACAGAAGAATATTTCTAGATCTGCATCCATGGATCTACATGTATAGTAAATTTTTATTCCGTCACGAATTCAAATATGGCCAACTTAATACCTCAACATAGTTGTGACGTTATGTCCTCATGTCACTGATGATGGCAGAAGTCCCGCAGAACCTTCATGGCACCTGCATGTGCTAAAAGTACATAATTATGTACATGTACCTGCAACAGCATGGAATTGGTGGTGTTGTCTTAGCTTGTTTTTACAACTATCTTCGTGGGAGGTCCCTAAAAGTTGTTTCCCAATCTACAACTTCTGATCCGTTTCCATGCTCCAAAGGTGTTCCTCAGGGGAGTGTCCTAGGTTCCCTTCTCTTTAACGTATATGTTTCTGATTTGCCACAAATTGCAGAGAAGTTGAACGCCTCCCTTCCTTCATTTGCTGATGATATGACTCTCTACTGCTCGCGAGAATCAGCACCCATTGCATGCCAAGATACAACCACCGCATTAAACGCTCTTTATGACGCACTTAGGAAGAAAGGCCTCGAGATGAATATAGATAAGACTGTCGGCATGGTTATACTATCAAGTAAACACTAAGCTCAAGACCAGTCAGACACTGTTATTTACTGCCAAAGGAAACCTATCCAGATGGTCTCGCAGACACGTCTTCTT
>JAOWAW010121485.1:0-12391 GCA_028565695.1 Nicola tetela
GCCTCTGTCGACAAAGATGGAGTAACTGGACTGGAGGGAGTTGGCGAGCCTGAATCTACCAAAACAATGGACCTGCGAGAGGAACAGGGTGAATAAATGGCTGAAGACCTCGGCTAAAACGAACTGGAAAGGGACTACTATCACTTACATGTTGTCTGAGCTTGACATGCTTCCCACACAAAAGGGGGAACCAAGAAGGAAACGGTAAGGAAAGAGAAACCGAAAGAGAAACCGACTGATCGTCTCCACAGCCTAATCTCACGGTACTAGGTTTACGCAATGAAAAAATACGGTCATGGGCCTGACGCTATTTCTCCAAAATACGGTCATTGACGATAAGGAAATGACGCTATTTCGTGGTTCGGGTGTGAGTACGGTCAGAAATAGTGTCAATGACCATATGCTAACCCTCTCTATTATACTTAATATTATTTAAGTTTTGCTTCAACATTGAAGCTAATAAAAAATGTTTGAGGAAGCAGTTTGTACACGTCCCTTGTGAAATTGTTATCTTCTTCAAACCAGTGACAGCAGGCCATGAGGCATTTTCAGCTTTCCCCAGCTGTAGTCCCACGGCTTGGCAAGCAGTTGTGGGATTTTAGATGTCGTTTGAAAGGTTTCCACCGTTCTTTTAAGTGTCCCAATGTCAGAGCTGACTTTCAGGAACTGATGAAATAAATTGTTGGATTGGGAAGAGAGAATCCTCAGAATATGAAGAGATTGAATTTGGTAATACCTGTGGCATTCCCAGCCAGGTATTCCACTGGTATTCCACTGGTTCTTCATTGATATTCCTTTGGGATTCCAACAGTATTCCACTGGAATTTTGGATCAGGTTGCTACTGGAATACCAGAGGAATACCATACTGAAAAGTTATACCAGTGGTATTCCGCTTAGGCCATACTGGTGGAACACGTATACCAATTCCACAGGAATACTGTGCCGCTATTCCACAGGTATACCATACGGAATACCATAGGTATACTGTACTGAATACCACAGGTATACCATACTTCCACATGGGTAGTCTGTAAACTAAGTTAATAATCTCAACTTGCTCATTCACAGATACAGGGATTCATCAGGTGAATCAAAGTTTGTTTTGTTTGTATTAACTAATACACCTAAATACATGTAATTGACAACCACATTTTACACACCATGTGTTTTCCCTTTGGCAGATATACAGCCAACTTTGGAGTAATGTTTGCTGTGTATTTATACAGTGCAGAATTTAGCGAGGTCAAAGACTCTATCTTGATCTGTGAACTTTCAAACAAAGTTGTCTCAACACCAGGCAAGCATGGGAGAAAAGTCTAGAAGAACTTTATTCTGGGCACAAGACAGGCTTATTTATACTCCCTGTTTGGCTGAAAGAAGTGCATTTAAAAGTTAGCGCAACCTTGTGTGGCAGCGAATATTTAGTAATTACACTTGTGTATTCTATCTATGCAATATCTATACAAAAGGTTGCTGGGACAACTCTTCCTCTTCATTCCTTACTTTCACCTAGTGCTTAGTTCACTGTTTCTGAACTCTGTAGTGTGTATATCATTTAGTATGCATCCTTTGTTGTTCTAACAGAGTCCCTCCCTCTGTAGAGGATTGATCACCATTGCTCTTTAGGTTTCACTCTCCTCTCCTCTCTGAAAGTGCAATCTCTGTAGATTGGCCAGTTGAATTTCAGGCTTGCTATGCTATCTACTGATCCAAAGCTTTCTCTTCTGTTTTCAAATATCTAGATGCATCTGCACAAAAGAGAAGAAAGTCTACTGATGATAAAGGGCCCTCCAGGAAGATGACAGGTGAGGTGCTAAGCTATAGCACATGTAGTAACAGGTTGTGAATCAGGGTAACACTCTCAATGTCTAGCATATATACAAAAACATTGCTAGTTTTTCTCTTTGCTTGCTGAAATCAGCTGACTGCTTTGGTAGACAATGGTGTAATTGTCAGGTAGACTATAGGTGAACACGCCATTCAGAGTGATGGCTTTGTGTGACTTGAACAATTTCTGTTACCTACATAGCGACGAATACACGACAAATACAAAGTATAAAGTAGCGTATACATTTCTGATGTGAATCCTTGAGACTCTAAAATGACTGCAGCTGTCCTAGGCATTAGTCTGTACCCTGGCAAAAAGTCCTAGTCTAGATTTCAGTGATGCTGAGTGTATTGGCAATTGTGTGAACTATTTGCCTACTGCCTACCGATGTTGTATATAAACATATGCTGGCACCTTTCTCTGTGTTTTCACTGTTGATGTGCAGCTGATAGCTGGGGTATTGAACTCACATCAAACATGCTGCTTCTTCGCAACATCGTGCGGTCCTTTACCAACATTGATGACGTGATAGGTCTAGCTGTTTATCTCCTGAAAGACATAGGTCCAGGTGGGAAAACGTATGTAGACAGGCAGATTGCACCTGGTGGAGTGCCAAATGCACCAATGATAGCAGAAAAAGTGCTTCATCACTGGATCAAGAAAAGCCCAGGCACAGTATACGGCCGTGACCTCCATGATGTCCTGAAGAAAGATGATGTCAAAAAAATGCACCATGAGAATCCAAAAAACATTGGGATGCTGATTATCAACCAAATCATATGGACAGAACAGAACATTTATGACAAGTACTCCTCTAAAAGTGGCGGGTTAACACCAAAAAAGCTGGTCTCGGATCGGTTTAAGGTGTGCAGTCGGTAAGAATAAGAGCACCGATGTAATAGGCAGAGATGGGTTGCAACAGAACCTTCAGTTTTTTTTTTAATTCTACAAAGGGAAACAGCTGTAAAATTTTCTGAAAGCCCCACTTAATGCAAACTCGAACAGCACTCCTCTCATGGTTGAAAGTACACTCCTCAGCAGTCAAGTTGTTTCCTCGAAATGGAGCCAACGGCTCAGGCTGAAGAGGATAAGCTGGATCTCCATAAATGGAATATGTACCACCTCCTGGAGGTTGAGGAAAGTCTCCTCCAGCTGCTGCAGCAATCCACTTTCCCTGAGCATTCCTGAATCATGTTGATGTCCTTCTGATGGGCCAAACAGGTGGGCTACTAGACCATCAGGGGTTACAATGGTTTGAAACTTTAAGCTATGCACCCACTTGTGGCCATTGTAAAATGCTCATTGGTGCTCTTCCGGACAACACATAGGGCGGACAGTTCCATCGATAAAACCCTAACAGTTCTCAAGTGGAGCCTTTGTCTGAACGGCTGCTGCATACTGCTCTAAATGCTCAGCACTGAACTAAGCTGCCTCAGTAAAGTTTGTGGCGAGTTTCCCCCATCTTCTTACAACAAACAGGCACATTTGATTGAATAGAATCCTGCTCAAATCGAAGACACTGCCCAAAGATATCTACGAGATCGCACAAACAACAAGGGTATGCCAGCCTTCGAAGAGTATGCATAAACCCTCTACAGTGTCCCATCTTGTCCTATTTTCCATGTACATGGTGTCAGGAATTTCCATACAAGCACAGAGTCGCTGAATTTTGGCCAAAGTAAATTGAAAAAGTTCCTTGCATTTCTTATCTCCAAGTGATTCAACGTTCAGATGAGGTGCCTTCTTGTTATGGTAAACAGGGTTCCCTAATTCATGGCATTCCTTCTCCTCATCATAATCTATCGCAATATTCATGAGAAGCAGCTCTTCATCATCTAAAGTACCATTATCATAGGCTGTCAATGACAACAAGCGAACAGCTTCAAACTCCTCTTCCATTTCCGTACTCTTTACTGGTACTTCTTGCAAGAAGAGACTGCATCAAATTTGTTGCTGGACGTGGTTCAAACTTGAGCAAGTTTTGGGGGCAGGCCGGCGCCATTTTTGTAGCGCTCTCATTTGCCATTGAGTGACCTGAAACGCTTGCGCAACCTAAAATTCGATGGAATCACAACTTGTATGTACCATTCGTTATGATTTCATTTTTATGAGTTGTGCAAGGTCTCTATTATCACATGGGATGACAACTTTGCTTTGCATGTGTGCAATGTTTGCCTCATTCTTTTGCGCTGCCATGAACATGGCATCACGCTGAACGCTGACAAGTTCACCTTTGTGCAGCCCAAGGTGTCATACTGTGGATATACGCTTTCGTCTGATGGCATTGCCGCCAACCCTGCGAAGCTTGCTGTTATAGCGGATTTTCTGACTCCAACTAACATCACTGAGCTTTGTGCCTTTTTCAGCTTGGTCAACCAACTGGCTGACTTTATGTAGTTCAGTTTTCTGGCCAGCTAGGAAATTTCTGCTGCCAAGTGTAGTGTTTGCATGCCCAGGCAAATTATCACTAATAAGTCGTCTAGCCGTCTAGACTATCTAACTCCTCTGTCTCAGTTCTCTGCTAATCTATTTCATGATCAGTGCCCACCTCATTCCTCGTGTCCTCATTTCTCTTGAGGTGCACGAGTCAATAGAAATTTGTGACCGCAAGCCAACCATTAACAGGAGTAAAGGTTGGAGTCTGGACTGATTAATAGCACTTTGCACACATTATCACCTCAGTTATTGGGTCCTAAACCTTTTTGCTTTACACACTTTATTCACACACCTTAGCATTAAAAGTCGCTGTTTCCCTCTGTTTGGTCTAGTTGGCTGTATATGACTGACGAAGTGCATAGTGGCCCAAAACATAACAGAACTCTGAACCTCTGAACCTTGCCCTGTGTGTGTTTGTTGGAGAAGGAGGAGGGAGCTGGTGGTATGTATTGTGCACTTCAAATATTATAATTATTATTACTGATATTACTGTTATTATATTGCTTATTTATTTTACTTCTTTATTCTTGACTTTATTGTATCACCCTCTCTCTCTCTGCAACTTTTATTACATCTCATTGCCCCGTAGGTGCTCTTGAAGTAGGAGTTTGCCTGTTGAGTTATGGAAAATAAACAGTACTACTAGAAGCAACGTTGTGGACTCTCTATATCTCAATAATAGTATTAAGGTGGCACACATCGCACGTGCATGGAACCCTAGCCACAGACTATCCCCCAGCCAATCCCATGATACATGGACCCAGGAGAAAACTTAGGGATTGTATGAAGAAGCTAGTATCATGAGTAAGGGAAACATGAACATGGTACATGCAGGAATGCATTGCCTGTCTGCAACGTGTCAATCCAGGTAATACAACTGTACTACGTGTAGTGTGTCTAACACTGTTGCCAAGAGCACATGTACACTGTAGCGCCTTGTACGCTATTGAATGGGAAACCATGTTTTCGAAGAAGAAAGCACCACCAATTGTCGGCAGCTGAGTGATGTCATGATCGTTTGCAGGGATGACTCCAAAGCAATGCTTTAGCTGCTTGCTTGTACATAGGCTTTTGGGGTGTACGTTGCAGCTTGTTACCAAGTGACAGACTTAAAAGGCCAAAATGTTTTTCATAAATTTCCCTTGGTGCATCCAAGATCTTCAAGTGAGCTGGTTCCCAGTCTTGGCCAGTCATGTCCTCTGCAAAGAGATAGCCCCACTTGTCTAATAGGAACAGGCATGTGATCACTTCTTGTTCCTTTGTCCCTTCTTCAACAAGTGTGGTCATGCCAGACAAGACGTGGGTGGACATGCCAAGCTTCACCTTGACGTACCCTTGTATGGCGTACGTTCTGCCCCTGCCCTTCTCTTTGCCATCCAACTTTCACAACATTTTGCGTTAAGACAGGAGCTCAGTGACACCCTTTGCCTATTGAGTGCCACGTGAACGGTTCACTGGCACTAGCCTGAGTACTTTCAATGGCTGATAGCCTCAGGCAACTGTAGGGCGTGGTGAATTGGCATTTCCAGAGCCTGGCCACAATCTTCTAGTGCTCAGAGTATGCCATAACTGCCCCCACAAGTAGCTCCTAAATGCCTGACCTGCCGTGGTTACTAATATCTGACCGCTCAGAGACATGGCAATTTTCCCCATCAATGTGGTATGCCTGGTATTTGATAACATGGAACAGGCCGTTCCTGTCTGGCACTAAGCTTAGCGCAGCTTCCTCATTGACGTCGTCGCTTTCTGTCAAAACGATAGTTCACAGTTTGATTCTGAACAGCTTTCCAAGATTGTCGGCAGAGAACGCGTCAGGCAGCGTCAGATTAAAGTGTTTGCCTTTTCCACTGAAAGAGCACGACTGCAGTCCAGCCTTGTGGGTCCTTTGCTTTGTGCCATCCTTGCTGTTTCACCAAGCCAAATGATGACCATGACCAAAGTCCATATAACTAATCTTGGCGAATGCAAAGTTGCGATGTTGTGATCATGGTGATGAGTGCAGTTTGTTTTGACATTCAGTAGATTCTACAGATGGTAATGTGGTGTTTGCCGTGTCCGGACCATGTCAAACACCATGTAATGTGCATGCAGAAGAAAGTGGCTTTTGCAGTTTCACTCCAGAATTCCATAATCTGTATGCGATTTGCATTTTTGATGTTCAGTGTGTGCAGCGATTCACTCCCTGGGTAAGGTTGATATTTTATGGTGATCAAATATTTTGACATTCAGAATGGCCGAAAAGTCCACTTACTATATTGAAATAGGTGCCCAAAAATCAAAAAATGAAAAATCAAGAAACCAAAGATAAAAAATCAGAAGTTTGGCAGTATATTGAAATAGAGGTGCCCCAAAATGAAAAAAAGCATGAATTCTGAAATCAAAAATCAAGAAACGAAAAATCAAAATCAAAAATTAAAAAGGTATACAATATATTGAAATTGTGCCAGGATTTCTTCTGTGTACCATGGCCATGGTGAATGGCTTCGTAAGGCATTGCAGCCGGCTTTAGGGCCTTGGCCGGCTACAGGGGCCCATATATATATATTTATATTTATTTACTTATTTATCATCCATGATGTACGCTCTGGTGCCCTAATGTCGGACAGGGGTACCTAATGTTAGACAGCTGTAATTTTTTTCGTTTTAATTTTATAACTCTCATCCCACACTTTGCAAGAGGCAAGGATAATGCTTTGCCTAGTCAGCCCCAAAATAAAAATGTTTCAAACAGCTCACACATGCTTTAGTCAGTGAAGCATGCACTACCATGGCTGTCAAAACGTTGCAAAACACAATTGAGTTGGTTGCCCTCGGAAAATCCATTGGGCAGTTACTACACACTGTCAAATACAGACACATTTGCACCCTTACACAAATGACAAACATTTCTCTCTGGGCACAAAGCCTTTACGCACTAAACCTAGTAGTTTCTCAGAAAAAGCTTTCAGAATGCAGGTCTCAATTGCTTTGAAACCTTTCTATTTTGGTGGGAAAAGCTTTCCCACCCTTGCAGCTGCATCAAAGTGCTCCACTTCTTGCATGATGCCCTTCCTCTCTTATCACCCATCCAAGTTTTGTTTATCTCTCTTCTGGGAAGCATGGTCATCATGGATGAGGCACTCACAGCTTGCAAAGCTGGCATAAGCATTCAGGTGGCGAGTAAACAGTACAAAGTTCTGAGATCTACTCTGTTTAATCTTCTGCATGGTCGAACATCTGTTCGTGGGAGGCCCTCAGCCTTGTTGAAAGAACAGGACCTTCTGGAGAGCTACAGCATGGGAATGAGTGAGGGTGGATTTGGACTAAGTCGAGGTAGTTAACATTATTATCTCTACAGTAAGGAGTGTAGAATCAGCTTTTGAACCAACCACATATGTCTAACGTTAGAATGTAGACAATGTCAATGTTGCCAGTCTAGCACCGGCTGAGACAAATAAAGTCATACTGCGCTGCGATCTTGAGGCAGAGCTACTGCAGCTAACTTCATGCAGTGTATCAAAAGGCTCCACTGCAGTACTGAAAGTGAGCTGGCCAATGGGCTGACTGCAAAGCTTGATAATCATGGCCACACACAGTCTTCAGCAATAATCAGCTCACAAAAACATTAATATTGGTGATCAAACAGGAAGCTAGTTCTAAGAACGAGTTGAAGTGTAATGCGTGATGTACATATATGCAGCCCTAGACATGAGATGGATCAGGGATGTTAAAATTATCTAGACCACAAGTAGATCTGAATATCTCTATGCCAAATTTTGCATTTTCCATGAGTTGCCATTCACCTTTAACAATCCAACTTTTATTTGCCTTACAACAGCAATAACACAAGCAATGGCAGCAACCATTGCTGAGATGAGTGGTGCTAATTCAGACAGGGTGAAAACAAAGAAGTGGTGCGTTGGTTTCAAAAACTGACATCCAAGCATCACAACAAAAGCACCAAAAGGGCTAGAACAGTCAAGCAAAACAGGGAGACCCTGCAATTCTGCAAAATATGTACCAGAAACTGCAGACAATTGTTGAGGAGAACATCACTTCCACATCAATGCGGAATGTTGGTGAGAAACCTTTTGTTTGGACCTGGTCCCTCGACGTGTTGTCACAAGCAAGAGCCTGCAGCTCCAGCAACAACATCGATGCACTAACAACCATATCACAGTCAGTGTCACAGTTAGTGCAGCAGGTCAAATGCTGCCACTGCACATAATCTTCAGTCACAAGCAACTGTGAAGTGATCTGCTGGTGAATAGGCCTGCTGATGCACTTTATTCAACACAGCCAAAAAGGCTGTATGACTTGTGAGCTTTGACGATTGGTTCAACATGATCTTTCTGCCAAACACAAGCAGAGAGAGGACACAGGTAAGAAAATCCATGCCAAAAGTCTGTGAAAACAGCCAAACTCATGATTAGCATTTTACTGGAGAAGAAAGAAAAAAATCCTTGAGAAGACTATCAAATGATTTCCAGCTTTAGAATGGTAAACTAACAGTAGCTAAGGTCATGCAAAGCTGACCAAAGTTGGAAATGGCTTTTCTTGTTTTGCAGCTTATCATTCTTGACAACCACTACAGCCCCATCTCCCTGCAAGTTTTACAGAAAGTGAAAGAGAGCAATGTCCAGTTTCTTGCTCTTCTGAGCAAAACTTCACACTTAGTTCAACCACTAGATCATTGCGTGTTCAGCTGCTTACAGCGGAGCTACCAGGAGCTCTGTGCGGCAGCGAGGCTGATAGAGCCTGGACATACATTAACACTGGGTGACTTCCTGGCAATTCTAAAGGAGGAACTTCTTCGATCAGCCACACCAGTGAACATCACATCAAGCTTCCAAATCACTGGCCTTTGGCCAGTGGATTCAACAAAATTGCCTAAGCAGAGAATGGCACCTGCATCAGTTTACTCAAATACATCGGCAAAAGAAAGTCTGAGTGGTGATGAAGACAAGAGATCAGGTGATGAAGATTGTCCTGCCCACAGTAGGTGAGTTTGGCAAGAGAGAGCTGTAAATAATTACAGTAGTTATCCCCTGCCCAGAGTAATTTTCTGCAAAGATGTGAATATATCTTTGACAAACCTAGTCCTGAAATTTCTATCTGATCAATGAACATGTAATTCGCATAAACAAATCAAGCAGCAGTGTACAAGTATCTCCTTTGATTTCCAGATTCAACCTACCAGTGCCAGATACTCCACATGCATCATCCCCAACTGTTCAGACACCTGAGAGTAACATACCCAGCGCAACACTTGCGGCTGCAGAGCTGCAAAGAAACAACAGCCATGCCTCCAAGTACAATTCCTCTTGCAAAGTCAATGGCAGCTGCAGGGGTGATATTGGATGATCTTGCACAAATATTTGCTGTGCCAACGCTCACAGAGGCCAGGCGACAGCCAAGCTCTGTCAAGGAAACATGCAGTCTCACATCTGATAAGTTCATCGATGCCCTTCAATCAGCTGAAAAAGAAAAAAAGAAAATGAGAGAAAAAACAAAGTCAGGCAAGAAAGAGAAGAAATAAAACAGAAAAGAGAAGGAAGCCAAACAGGCACAAAAGCTGCAGGCAGCAACCCATTGCTCAATTTGCAGGTTTGCTGGTGAGGAGATTGTTTCATGCAAAAACTGTGGATACAGCTTTCATACACAATGCCTGCAAGTGTTAGGACAAGTTTTGGGAGAAGTTGTGGCTTGTGCAAACTGCACTATGTCGCCAGTTGAAAATGATGTTGTCAAATAGGACATATCTGTGTCTGTTCTTCTTTTAAAGTCTGTTCCTTTGCTGGGGATGATCACTTGCCCCTATCCTCCATGAAACAATGCTTTCGTGCTCCAGTAGTCTTTGATCTCTGGAAGCTTGCAGAGACCCATCATCAGGACAAGAGCTAGAAACCTGTACATCTCATCAACTGTTGTGTCGATCCATGCACCATGTTTGTCTCCATAGTGGGGCACTTGCGTGATGTGGAGGTGAGCATAGGCATTGGTAAACTGCACAAGACTTGCCACAACCTCAACGGTGAAAAATAACCTGAAAAAGTCAAGCTCTTTCATTCCTGTGAAGTCTTCAGGCAAGTTTGGTCCAGGTTCTTGGTCTGGGGTGAAGTTAGGCATACCTCGGGGATTTCTGTCTAGAACGTTCCACATGGACTGGAAAGCAAGTGTGACTGGCGGAAGGTGACCGCCATGTCCTTGTCCTCTGCCCCAGCCGCGAGCAGGCGCTCCTCTTCCGTTACCGCAGATAGGCACAGCTCCTCCACCTCTTCCTCATCCTCTTCCTTGACCCCTTCCCCTGCTGCCTCTACCGTGCGCACCATCAGCAAGAGCGCCACTGTGATCATCGCTCGAGGAGGAATTGTCGATCTCTTCATCAATCACGTGCTGGTGACGCGCACATTCTGCTGGCCTTTCCGGTCATCTTCCCCTCCATCTTCCTCGCCTGAAGGCAAGTCATTGTCCTCGCTGTCACAGCCTGAACAATCATAAGTATCGCCAGAAGTATCCTCGTCATCTTCCACTTCGTTGCCCGAGATGTCCGCCTCAGAAACTCTGCAATCAGCATATCCGCATCTTTCTGATCCCAAAAAAGCTCTAATGCCTCCACAGCATCTATTCTTGTCGACTAGAGGCCCTTCCAAGAAGATTTTGGTCAAAACTTTGTACAGGAACCCACAGAGGTTTTGGTATCACTGGAAAGCTTGTGAAAAGAGCAAGACAGCAGCGCCATTTATTTTTCACTGGCATGTGTTGCCATGGCAATAACCTCGTTCAAAGATCATCAACGACTATCCGTCGATTTTTGTATGGCCGGGAGGATAAGGGTTAACTCTACAAAATATTTGAAGTACCAAAGTTTTGCCTTTTTGGTGATTCAGTTTGCAAACAACAGCGTTGTACTATGGGAACCAGAATTTGAGCCCATTCCACACTGTTACGTTATAGATGGTGTCACGTTTCAAAGCAAACATGCTCACATGTATGCATCTGAATCCGTGCAGCTGGCTGTGCGCTCACAGTCTATGTCTGGTATACATGTATATGCATGTGAAGAGAAAATGTGAAAAATCAACAGCTATTCCGTGATCTACTGTAGTCTACTATAGCCCTCAAGTCAACTGCAATGATACATACAGAAATAAATAAACATACAGTCTACAATATGTGTTGTTGTATAAGTAGACATAGACTGGATATAAACATAGTATTTGCAAACTAGTTTGTACACATACACACAAACTAGTACATGTACACGCCCATAAGTTCACTTGTGTGCATTTTTCATTTGTCTGTGCCAGCACCCCTGTCTGATCTCAGCTGATCATGCACACCACAAGTCTTCCTTCCAGAGTTCTCACATCATGTGTGATTGCAGTACTAGCTGCTTCCTAGGGCCTGGTGGTCAATTAGCCACTTGATCTTTCTTGGTATGTCCAATGTGCTCAAATGATATTTTGAGGCAGGAATTCATACACGTAGTGCAGCAGGTGAAGGGCCTGCTGCTGATTTGCAGTGGTGATATTCAATTCTGTGGGGCCTATAATTGACATCACTAAAAAAGATTTATTGTATCACAAGGAATTAGTCACCATGGTTTGCTCCTGGATGGCAACTTGTGAAATCCTGTAGGAGAGGGCATAGCATTGGTCTCTGTCATGGCTACGTGTATTTGCAGATCAATATTAACGTGTCTGTGCGGCAGGTAGAAGAAACTATAAAGTGGGTTGCCTCTGCTTAAAATGAATCTCGCTGAAGAGATGTGGCATGTCTTACAAATTCAGTGCCTTACCATGTCAGACACTATAAGCAGAAACTGCACTGTGATGAAAATGAGAAGACTGCCATGTATGGTGTCCCTTACGTAGCAGCAGTAGACAGATCTAGTAGACAGATTGTTGGGCTTGCTCTTATGCGCAAGAAAAGGCTGTGGCGATCTATGACCAACTCTTCCAACCCCTGGAGTCGTTACAGGCACCGCACAAAGCAAAGACAGCCACAACTGAGCCTGACAAGGTGTACAAGGTTTAAGAAAAACAGGTATGCACTTGAGCAAAAACGTTGCTGTTACCATGACAGTTTCAGACTCACAGGTAGCATGGAAGAAAGCACTTGTCCAAAACTTGACATACTAAAGA
>JAOWAW010121496.1:0-12390 GCA_028565695.1 Nicola tetela
TGTACATATGCCATGCCATTGCATGAGTTTTTACCATGTTGCTTTCATGCTAGAGCTGTTTGTTGTGGTTTTTATGAGCACCTAAGGACCAAAGAACATTTATATAATAAAAAGTGCATTTTGCCACAAATCACCCTAAGGGTTGTTTTTGCTGTCCCTGGCCCATTTAATGGTGCATTTCAACATGTTTTCCTCATGAAATATGACTAATTTCTGCATGAGTCTTCAGTAGACCCGATTGGACAATTTTCAGCAAAGAAAAGAATTTTGAAAATTTTGACCCTAAGGGCTGTTTTCGCTGACTGTGGCCCATATGTCGGAGGGAAGCATTTCCACCCTCATTGAGCTTTTAGAGAGGCAGATTAAGGCCTCCGCAGAACGAGAGCAGACCTTGTTGGCGTTAGTTCAACAAACATTAGCGGCTGTAACCGCTCCATTGCAAGTGGTTCAAGCCAGTTCAATGTCAAACCCCAGCCCAAAGCCGAAGCCTGTGGCGATGGATTGCCCCATTTTGCTTTCGTTGTCATCACTGGCAGATTTTACATCCTGGGAGGAGGCATGGGAAGACTACTTTGTCAGCAGCTAGCCCAACAGGACCATCCAACTCGTGTTTGTGCCCTTCATCAGGCTTCTGACGAAGACCTCTGATGATTTATCCGTGAAGGAGTTATTCCCATCTTGGATGACACTGACTGCTCAGCCATCATTTCTGCTGTAAAGGCCTATATTTGCCACCAGTGGAACCCACTTTTGGATTGCTTGGATTTTTATAAATGTGTTCAACAGAAGTCAGAATCTTTTGGCTTCTTTTACATGTCTTTGCATGAGCTGTTCCACGCTTGCGACTTTCCTGACCTCTCTTTCTGTGGTACATGTTCGGCTCGTGTTTGTGCTGATTGCCCACGCTTATTGACAAAGGTCAATGATGACATTCTCCGTGACCGTGTGGTTGTGGGAATTTATGATGACGAGATGCACCACAAGTTGTTGGCCCAACCTAATCTAACGTTGGTGCTTGCAGTTCAAATTTGTCGTGCTGAGGAAGCTGCCACCCAAACAAGTGACACCATCTCAGCGCCAGCTTCGGTGAACGCCGTAAGACACAAGTCGACTTATCAGCAAAACAAACATCAGCAACAGACACTGAGAACGCTGAAGCTGCCGACACCAAATCACCATGCCCTGTGGCAATGAAGACTTGCCATTCCTGCAATGTCACTGGTCATTTCAAAAACATGTGTCCGAAACATAAGAAGCCCTCTGGCACTGGAAACATCAATGTTTGCCAATTAAAACTCCAGTGTACCAGCATGCCAGATCGTCCGTTTATCACTGTGAGCACCACCCTGAGCTCTGTCTCTGACCCTGTAATTTTCAACTGGCTTCCAGACACTGGCAGTGACATTGATGCCATTGGCTGTTCTCATTTGAAACAACTTGGTGGTTTCACAGAGGAACTTGAACACGATCCTGATGTTGTCACTGGTGTGAATTGCCAACCTCTCACTTCACTTGGAAAAATTACAGCCAAATTGTCATTTGGCAATATAACTTATCCAACAACCATACATGTCTATGACGAGCTGTCGGAAGCCCTGCTCAGCCGATCGTCATTAGCTGCTTTGGGTGTGCTGCCTAGTACTTGGCCCAGTCACGTATCATGATTACAGGCTGACATTACAGCAACACCATCTAACATTAACAAGATTTGCTCTCAGCTACTGTGGGAGTTTGTTGATGTGTTTGATGAGACTTACCTACAGCCCATGCATGGACCAGTCATGGACATCAAACTCCAACCAGATGCCAAACCAACGTGTGTACATCATGCGTGGCCAATTCCATACACATTCTGTGAGCAGGTGAAGCAGCAACTCGACAGCATGGTGGAGGATGGCATCATTGAACCCATGGTGGAACCCAGTGAATGGTGCCACCCCATCATCATTGTCAACAAAAAGGGTACGGGTGAGAAACGTCTGATGGTAGATTTCAAGAAACTGAACAACCAGATTCAACGGCCTGCCCACCCAATGCAGACACCAAAGAGATGTTGTCACCAGCATCCACAATGCTTGTTTTTTCACCAAGCTGGATGCCCGACACGGATATTGGCAGATTCCGTTGAGTGAGCAAGCCCGTTCCCTAACTACATTCATCATCCCTTGGGGGCGATGCAGATATCTGCGCAATCTGGAAGGTCTTATTTCTGCAGGTGATGAGTTTAACTGCTGGACTGACTCTGCCTTTTCAAACCTGACCAACTTTCAAAAAGTAGTGGATGATTGTTTGATCTATGATGACAACTTGAGCTCTCATATTGCATATGTCCGTGATGTACTTCTGTGAGCCCAAGCACATGGCATCACAATGAGCGCCAAGAAGTTTGTTCTTGCTGCATCAGAAGTGGAATTTTGCAGCTATCAACTTGACAGCCAAGGTTGGAGTGTTGATGACACGAAGATTGCTGCCATTCGTGACTTTCCACCTCCCTCGAACTGCACAGACCTGCGTTCATTCATTGGCCTTGTCAACCGATGCACTGAATTTACCCCACAACTGGCTGAGCTTACAACACCTCTCTGTGGTCTGCTGAAGACATCCAGCAAGTTTATCTGGACTTCTGATCACGATATGGCATTTTGTGCCATAAAAGATGAGCTTTCATCTTTATGCACCTTATCTGACTTTCAGTTCGGAGAGGAACTTTGCCTGGAAACTGATGTGTCACTCCTCAAAGGTCTTGGTTTTGTTTTGTGGCAGAAATAGGGCGACACATGGCAATTGAGCCGCTGTGGAAGCTGTTACCTTTCCGACACTGAAAGCTGTTATGCTGTCATCGAACTGGAGCTTCTCACCATTGTTTGAGCCGTGCAAAAGAGCAAACTCTACCTCTCTGGCACATCATTCCAGCTGATTACCGATCATCAACCATTAGTGCTGATAATCAACTCATGCACGCTGGATCAGATAGAGAACCCTCAGCTTCTCCGTTTGCTGTTGAAGCTGCAAGGCTTTCAGATACATGCCTCTTGGAGGAAAGGCAGTGAGAATGTCTTTGCGGATGCTTTGTCAAGAAACCTAACTGCCATTCCTTCTGCGGATGAACAGTTTGGTGAAGACCCAATGTTGTCTTGCCACAGTCTTCGTACTTGCTTGCAGCATGATGAAGATGGATTGGTAAACCTCCGTTTTGCACAGCTGAAAGAAGTTGCTTTGGCTGACACCGACTATCAGACTCTCTACACCTTTGTGCAGAGTGGGTTCCCACCCACACAGAAAGACGTTCAGACAACAACACTTCTACTAGTGACGATGCACTGCCACCTGCAGCTCCTGGTCATCATTTGTCCATGCTCAAGCTTGGCACACATGTTGATATACAAGATCCAAGAAAGAAACGGTGCCGTCGTGGTGTAGTAGTTAGTATTGGTAAGCACAGAGACTACTATGTCAAACTTACCAGTGGTCATGTCCTGTGGAGAAATTGTCGCTTCCTCTGCCCATTTGTACTCCCAATCCCTGCTTAACCAAATGCTAATCAGTCAACCCCACCAGGTCCACCATCTGATGACACACCAGCAATGCCTCGGTGCAGTTATCAGAGAAAGAAGCCTGAGCGCTTAAACATTTCATCTCACTGTGGTCAATTCTATTGAGTTTTATTTTATCTTCATTCCATCTGTTCTGTTTCATGACGGTTAGATAACCCTGATTAATTCTTTTTCCTGTATTTTATTATCAGTGTTATCTCAAAGGGGCGTGATGTGATATCATTTATAGCATGAACACCCATAGTATACCTTCGCATACTCGGGTTCACCGTACCAGGTCCGCTGCTCCCATATCTATCCGTGCTCCCTCTGCCCTCAGTTTGTTGTTCTTTGCCCAGTTTTTCAATTGTCTCATGTTTGCCAAGTATTGCAAACATACCATAAACCAAACGTGAGAAAAAATTGGAGGGGTCACCATCTTGGTTTCTCCCCACTGGCAGTTTTAAAATGGGCACTTTCAAGCTTATTTGTACCCCTAAAACTTTGCAGATTTTAGCTTTCCCAGACATTGTTTGCTGTAATAGGCTGCAAATAATGTGTTATTTTGATTTCAAGGACATTATAGAAAACCCTGAACCCCTTTTCAGGTGACAAGAACATCAAATTGCAGCGCTAGGACTCTTTGAAGACCATTACCATATATGGTCATGCTACACCGACAGCCATATTTCTATCTATTTTTAGCAGAAATAACTATACAACTTGTGAGAAAAGCAGCCAACTGAATAACATTATCTTTCAAAAAAATGCAAAGAAATCAGAGGTCACCATATTCATTGTTGCAGCATACTTACAACAATATGCAAGAGTGGCATAACAAATGGTACATTTTAGGCAAAAAGCATATGTTTGTGCAGTTATTTCTCTTTACATATACAAATTAAAAGATTATATCAGCTTGACAATTTTAAATAAATCTCTTAGCAACTGTATTGGTAAGATAATTATTCACTGAGAGAATGATCCTCTTTGATGAAGTGACGTGACAGCAGCCATTGAACTTCTCTGTGAAAAGGGCCGCGATTCCTTGCTCAGCATCCCATTTGTAAGCAAGTTGCAGATGTTGCAAATTCAGGCCACTGCCTGCGATTTTATCAGCCATTCCTTTGGTGATGACATTCTGTTTTACCAGGTCTTGAAGAGTTGCCAGCAGTTTTTTCTTCTCCAGCTGGTATCGGGCAACAGCAGCAACTGACTCCACAGTCACTGTGACCTTGTCAAGATCTGGCTGCAGTTTCTTCACCAGTTGTGATGTGGCCAAGACATCTGCTGCAACGTTGTGCACACTGAAGGTACTTCCAAGGACAGCCTGGTGGAGCTTGGGAAGTGAATATGATGGCTGGTCTGGGGAACTAGATTTAAAAGCAGGAAGAGTATCAGCAAATCCCTTGACAACGTTGAACTTCCCCTGCATTTTCTCGCAGACCACAGCATTCCAGAGGACCAGCATGTCAAACTATGGCAGTTCTGGGCACATAAAATGATCGAATTCCCGCATGAGGCCAGGAATGATGAAAATTGCAACAGGCCCTTGTGTTGGCTACATGAAGATACTGTCTTTCCATGATGGAGCAGTTTATGATTTGTGCCAGTGCCAGCAATTTTCAAGCCAGTTATTCCGCTGGCACCTGCAGAAATGCTCCCATCTGGCATGAGCTAGAGAGAAAAAGTTTCCTTGGCATCATCACTGGTGATTTTCAAGGCTGCAACTTGGACTATCTCAGACTCACAGCTCAAGGAGGTTGTTTCTAAGTCAAACAGCACAAAGGTTGAGTCATGTGGCATTTGGCTGACAAGAACTGGCTTAATCACTTTTTGAGAAATCTGGACAGTGTCAAGTGCATCATCCTCGAGTAATACACACCCGGTTGAGTACGTTGTGCCCTCTCTAATCTCTGTCATTGCTTGCGAAGTGCTCCTGTTAACTTTCAGCTCTAGTCTGTGGCGTTTGAAGCCTCATGTCTGTGAACAGATTTTTCACTGAAAAAAAATACACAAAACATATAAAAATAATTAAAAAAAAAAACGAAAAAAACAAGCATCACTCGCAAGCTTCCGACAATTGCATGCCAGATCTCGAATGAGAGAACAGAAAATGTTGATGAATATAAACTACCAACCTTCATGTTTACACTGCTCTGTTGAAGTAATCTTTGAAGCAGACTGCTGGGATCTCCTCCCGTGTGCCTCTTAAACACAGCTCCAAAATTTGATGCCCTGAGTCGAATGTGCCGCAGTGAAAACCACATGGATGTGACTGACTGACCCACTGTTGACTGTTCCAGCTTTTTGGCTCCAGCAGCTGTGACACATGCTTCTCCAACAGCATCTGCTCTTGTACTGTACTTAGTGCTGGATGATGTCAATGGATGCCTTTGCTCCAAGGAGGGAGGCCATGCCATTTTCCACAACCATAAACCTTTGTGTATAGACTTCGTGGGCCTTCAGGCTCTCCAGTCTAAGGTCACACTCCCCCAAGCTCTGAGCCCTTGTGCCATTGTAAAAGCGCAAATTCTTCTGTGATGGTCAAATCTTGACACCTTCCAGCAGATCTTGCTTGTGAAGGAGATTACATGTTGCATCTGTGTCAACTTGAAAGTTGACTAACTTCCCATTTGCGATCATGTGTGTAAAAATCTGCTGACCTGGTCCCACGGGACAGATTGGCTCTGTCATTATTGTTAGTACACTGTAGTCTTGTTCCACCTCACCTTCAGCAATTTCTACAGCATTCACTCTCTTTGAATTTGATGCTGTACCGGTTCCCTGTTGTCCACGGCACTTCACTGAGAAATGATTAGTCTTGCCACAACAGTTGCAAATTTTACCAAATGTGGGACAATTCCTCTGCCCCTGCAGGTGACGGCACCCACAATAATCACATGCTTGTTGATTTTTACAGTGAACAATAAGGACATTATCACTCTCAGTTTTCTCAACCAGAAGGTGTGGACATCCTTCTAGCTTGTACAGTTGTAGTAGTTGTCACACGTCAGATTTTAACACACTTCTTTAGTTCTAAATCTCCTTTGGCCAGTAACTTCTGCTGCAACAAATCATTGTGCCACCCACAAAGTATTCGATCACAAATTATCTGCTGTGAGAAATCAGTACCATTTTGCTCAAACTTGCAAGACATTGCTAAACGATGTAAGTTGTCAATAAAGTTGTCCATGCTCTCATCTGAATGTTGCACTCGCTGATAGAATTGAAAACATTCGAAAACTACATTTGCTTCTCCCAAAAAAAAACGCTCCTCCAGTAGTTTCAGAATTTCGGAAAGCTTTTTGCGGTCACTTGCTTGATGAAATGGTAGGATTCGAAGAATGGCAACACTGTCTGGCCCAAGACATGAAATAAACATGCTTGCCTGACAATCAGCCGACTTCGACGCTAGGTCCACAACTACTGCGTAAGCTTCCCATAGCCCCTTCCAGTTCAGCCAAGCTGACGGTGACACTGGTTCCGTCAGCTGTAGTTGTGGCGGTGGTCGTGCAAAAACCGTCTCCAGGCTGCTTCCTTCTGTGGTAGCAGCCACTGATAATGTCATGTCTCAAAAAATTACTGACGAGAAATCTCAATAAACAGGCACAAGTCCATAAAGACGGTGCGCTGCAAAGTTGTGTGGTAGGTCTACATCATCTAGCTCCCTACCACCATGCCAGGATGCTCTCTACATGTATACAGTGAAACCTGTCTTAAGCGAGCCCTGAATTAAGTGACCACCTTGTCCTAACCAACCACTTCTCCTGGCACGGACAATTTCCCGTTCAAATGTGGTTGGATTAAGTGACCAGTCTGTCTTACGTGACCAACGACTGCTTTTTCTGGTCTGCCAACAACATTGTGCATGCATTCGTACCTGAATTGAACAACCGGTACGGTGTAGACCACAAACCTATGACATGCTTGTACGCAACACACCCAATGGTTGTGCATGGTCCAGTCGCAAGTGATGGAACTGCATATATTGTGTATACTGTACATGTATACGTTCAAATTCTAAAGTTGTTAGTATGCTATGCCACCCAAAGCTGGCAGGAAGTGGTTGGGTAGCATGGAAGGTTTTCATTAACTTGTTCAGACTTATCCAAGAACTTCAGTCACGATCTTGCTTTCTCGCATCACTATTATGCTGCAATGTCATCAAGACCACCCAAAGTTTTGACTCTAAACGTCATTGAGCAAGTGTCCATGTGGTAAGTGTATGCGGAGATGTTTCTAGGTGATCTGAATTAAGCGATCGGTAGCCTTAAGCAACCACTTTCTCTGTCCCCGTGAGGTGGTCACTTAAGACAGGTTTCACTGTACCTGCAGCGCAAATATTTTCAGGCTGGCATTTGGCATCGTTCTTTGGAAGCATCACTAGAAATTCTACCACCAAACACTCCTGGTCAAGGCTGGATCACTAACCCAAGTGGAATTCACCTAAAAATTGATAGGCAAAGACTAGAACTGGGGTCTTCTGTTCTATTTCAGTTTATCTCCTGTGGCTATGTGACTGGTTGCAAAGACAGCCATTACCCGTGTCATCAGCAGAACCTGGACTGCACAGATGCATGCAAAAGTCACCTGTCACTGTGTTAATGTACAAACCATGAGTTTGAGGCTCTAGCCTTTCCCAAATCTGCTGGCATAATTTTTGCATATGCGCTTTTTAAAAGATCAAACTTATATTCATATAATTTGGTCTTCTGGCCAAAATACAGCAGAAAAATAGGTTCTATAAAGCAAGGGAAGGACAGCAAATCCAATCCAGAGAGGATTGGAGGGACAGGGCCATACTCACACTATGGTTAAACTCAGAATTTTTTCTAGTTGCTGGATTGTAAGTGCCTTTGGCAATGTTTTTTGTTGCCCAGCTGGCCTTGCCGGTTAGGTAACACATACATTGCTCATTGGTTGAATAGAAAAAAACATAATTTGCAAAAAAAAGCAGAATTTGTCATTTTCAGTGCCAAAATTTAATTAAAGTGAACATAATTCGTGGGATTTGGGAGAAGTACGAAAAGCATAATATGCAAAAAAATATTTGGCATATTTGGGAAAGGGGTAGTCTGAGCTTGCTATACAGGATTACTCAGAGACAGATGTTGACAGTTCCTATCGATGACACTGATTAAACATATTAAAGGAAAGATGCATTTTCTGCTGTAGGGTGGACTCTAATGTTATTGATTAACTATTTGCCATCATGGTAAATTACATACTGCTCTATACTGATGTACTGCATACATGCATGTAGTACATGTACCGGTATATGTACATATTATGTATACTATAATAGGACTAATTCATTCTCCACCTCAATTCTCTCATTAAATCAGCAACAAACTATACACACCATTACAACAACTTGAATCAAGTATGCCCTAGGAAACAGGGTGTCAAAACCTTGGCTCAAACAGCCAAAAGTTTCAAATTTGCGTTGCATTGCCATGGCAACCAGAGCTCTAAATTCAAGACCTGTTTTTCGAATCTTTCAGACGAAATCAAATATGCCACCATCTCAATGATCCCATGACAAGAAATTCTTGTACCCTCAAAGTCAGAATGAAAGTTCAAAAATTGCCACCCTGGCCCACAGACTACATGTGGCTCACAGCCCTACCCAACGAGCGACATGGTTTTGCATTGCATAAAGGGGCTTTCAGAGATGTTGTCACGTTGCATTATGGCTGGCCTTTACATCTCGTACCACAAACATGTGCGTGTAGACAGCCATTCAGCATTAATCATGCCCTTACTTGCAGATGCGGAGGTTTTCTCATTCACAGGCATGACCAACTGTGAGATTTAACTGTCAATCTTCTCACACAGGTCTGTACTAATGTTTCAACTGAGCCAGCACTGCAGTCACTCAGCAGAGAAAGGCTGGCTTAGTCTGCCAAAAATGAGTGAGCAGGCATGGCTTAACATTCATGCAACTAATTTCTGGAGCAACCATCAGGATGCATTTTTGACGTGAGGGTGTTTCATCCACTCACATCCAGCTACAGGAAATTGCGCCTTTTGTCCACCTACAGGCAGCATGAAGTCAAAAAGCGCCTTAAGTAGGTTGCCACATTTGAGAGGTTGAGTGTGGATCCTTCACACTGTTGGTGTCCACCACCGGAGGAGGAATGGCCCCCAAGGCAACAGCGCTTCTTAAGCGACTGGCCAGCCTTCCTTCACAGGCCAACTACATCAAAGTAAGAGATAAGGATAGACATGATATGTACACAACAAAATGGGAAAGAGAGGAAAAAAAGAAAAGTATGCCAGTGTTCAACCAGCAGCTAACTTGTTGACATTATAGATAATTGAAGGGATTGTATGGAAGTGAAATTATGAACACTAAATGGTAGGGAATTCCAACACTTAAGGGGGTATGTACCCCTCAAGACGATCTCAGCCGTCTGTGGATGGATTTTCAATCGGTTATTTTATTTAAGGTCTTATCAAGTATAGTAATCCATATAAGTTTCAACTGATTTGACTGTTTGGAAGAAAGAAAAAATGCGAAATATTAGAAAGGTGCTACACCATGGGTGAGCTGTTTTCCACAAAACATAGATAGTTGGGGAAAAAATAATTAAAAAAAAGTCTTCTATATTGGTTTGTCTAAAGAAGGTTGCCACAGTTTTTCCTATTTCTGCTTCAGCAATGAGTTAAAGCATTTTTAACAAAAGTTCTTTATTTGTCGTTTTCACCTGCTTCGGTGGTGTATATCTTCAAGGGGAGAGGGAGTAACAAAAACCACTGGCAAACTTTTTTAGACAAAGGTATCAGCATGACGCATACCAATTTTCATGGCAATACGTTGATTGTAGGTTGAGAACGACCTCTGGAAAGGGCAAGTTTCTTGAACAAAGAAAAGCCACTCCTCTGTGCAGTCTGAAGCAGGTCACTTTGTGGACGTCAAATTAGCACCGATGGCTACGAAATGACCTCACCTTTTCCGGTCCTGCATGTGCTACAATTTGGCGCGGGATTTTTTTGTTTCAGTGGTTCATGGTATTGGCGGCTGCACGTTGACTGCATTGGTGCTCTTTTCTACTGCAGCTGGTAGATCTACTCTGTCGGTTCTCTCTGGCTGACATTAGCTATAAACAGAACGTTTTTTTTAGGCCAGTTGCATCCGAAGAAATATGCCCAAGGCAGAGAAAGGACAACATCACTGTGCTGTTTTGAGGCGATTTTTGGAAGCTTGCAAGGCTACTGGTCTTTTTTCGTAAGTCAGCGCAAGCTTCCATTTCGTTTCCTCAGGATTTTGTCGTTAGCTGCTCTCGACAACCTTGTAAGATTGAGCCTATGAAAACATTGGCCTTCTCCTCCATGCCTGGGAGGGCAGAAGTGCCTGCTAAGCTCGTCGATGTGCTCGACGACCCGCTTTCTCACAGAGAAGACATGGGAGTGGCTGAGATTGAGCTGCTTCCAACTCAGTGAAGCGTCACAGTGTGTACACCGTGCTGGCAAGAATTCTGAGGCAACGGGTTAGTTGTCTGTGGAATAGTTATTGTCTTTGCTGTAGCAATCTTCAGCTGTTTCTTCGTCTGATTTTCTGATATCAGAACATACATGTAACAGCTCGTTGACCATTGCCAAAGTTTCCCGTCAAGATCCTGCAGCTTGTTCGTTCGTGGTGGCCTGGTGGAGTGGTGGATCATGCACCTCCAAAAGGGGCTGTGAACCTATCTTTATCTACTTTTATTCAGTGCTTTCTTGAAGATGACAGTCCCTTTTCTCCATAGCTTCATGTTATCTTCTCAGGCTCTTTGGCTGAGCAAAATGGAACAGAATATATTAAGAATATATTATGGATCTTGCTTTCAGTTGTATTTTTGGGTTATTTATCATTCCTGGTAAGAGATAAAATGATAAGCTGCTTTCCACAGACAGATCCGGCAAAAAATTTTTTGCGCCATACATACTGTATAGAACATTCATTCAGTATTCAGACTTCAACCGCACAGAAGCACTCGGAATTTTTGAAGATGGAGTAGATCCATTCAACCTTTTCTCAGACTGAAAGTTGCACACAGCTAATTGTGATATAGTATTGCAGGGAACATTCCACCGCAGACATAGAAGTTGAAAGAACTGATTAGCTTGCAGACTCACAATTCAAAGATAAAGATGCGAAAAATGTCTCATTGAGCCATTCTAGTAAAACTGTAAAGAGAAATATTATAGAAAAATCCAAAGTTTATGTGCATATGCATGATTAAGAGCACTTCAACATTATAGCTGATGCGAACGTCAGTTTGGATGTATCATGGTTGAGTCGTGTGTTCACTGCAGCGTATGGATTTACAGCAGACATAAAACTTGAAAACACTTTTTAGCTTGCAGACATACAGTTCAATGATAAATATGCGAAAAAAAGTGGTCATTGAGACGTTCAAGTAAAGCTGTATAGAGAAGGATGATATAAAAAATACAAAGTTCAAAACCCTTGCCATGCTGAAACTTTAGGTGTCATATGGCGGACAACCTTGTCCATGACAGAGGCCCTTCCTGGGGTTGTTGCACACTTTGCACTGAGGTGCTTTGCATTTCCAAGGTGGCTCACTCTTGATTGCCGTGGGTGGCTGGAGAAGCTCTTCATTAGGCCCAAAAGAACCTGCCTCATAGACAGTTCCCTCCTCTAACTTTGTCGTCTTCACTTGGCCTTCCCTTTTTCCTTCCACTTGGTTTGAGCTTTCTTTCCAGCTCTCTTCAGATGAATGTTGTCCTTCATGGTCATTGCTGTGGCACTAAATCCTCCAGGCTCAACGCTGAGCTTCTCAAGCTTCTCAATAAATAGCATCCCATTGTTGAAGATTCCAACAGCAAGGGCTGTTGCCATCATGAC
>JAOWAW010121529.1:0-23765 GCA_028565695.1 Nicola tetela
GTGTGTGTGTGTGTGTGTGTGTGTGTCCGTCACGCTGCAACCGTTACCAGCCAGCGCAGCGCCAACCGCGTCTTTTTTTCCAGATCAAAATGTATGGTAGGAAGGCGTACATGCTTCAACCTAGCCATGCAGCTGTTTCTAATGTATGCCACGAACAGAGGTCTACCTTTCTAAATACATCGCCAAAGCTCGAGAAAAACCTTTCCGAAGCCGTGTAAAAAAAAAAATTGAAGAGGAACAAATTCTAGACGCCAGCTCAGGCTGTGATCCGCCCAAGCCAGGCTTGCCCCTTTGCCTTACCGGCGTAGCAAAATCAAAGTCAGCTGAGCCTCTCAGTGGCCGACTCTCCCTAGTCAAACTTGCTCCTTTTCCTAACCGGATAACCAGATACCATAGCAAAATCAAGGTAAGCCTAACCTCCGCCCAGGCCGACTCTCCGCGAGTTGTTTGCCTATCGATCGGAACGCTGAACTTTTGAAAGTGTTTTTCTCTGTTATCGATAGCGATAGGGAGTCCCGGGCCCACCGCTGATTCGATTGCAGCTGTTGCGGTGAGCTCTGAGCTTTTGTCGGAAAGGGCCACATGACTTATGCAGTTGAATGTATGCAGGTGGATTTGGTTCCGCCAAGCTTCAGCATGCCGACACTGCGCTTCGTGCACGTAGGTTTGTTTAGTCGCGTCTTCAAGATCTACATCTACATGGTAGACTCCCATGATGAGCATAAGCTCAAGGAACTCTGTCGCAGTAAACACAATTACAACCTCGTTTCTGTGCCAACCAAAAAGCAGCTTAGCTTTGTTGCAACTTGTAGCAAGCCGGTCCTAGTCCTGTATGCAATATAGAGCTTCAACGAGTGCTTCAATGTGGACGTTGCGTGGTATTTACGCATCCGCTATATGTAAACCATTTGGCCTGCGACGGCTCCATGCGCACTCCACTTGTTATAATATTTTTAAAGTTGCAGGTGTTTACTGAGCACAAATCAAACTATTAGGCTACGATTACAAACACGTATTCCTTTGATTTAGAATAATTCGGGCTCTTATTCATTCTGTAGCCGGCCTTCTGTTGCCGTTTGGTGGAGGCATACTCACCCAGCAGACATCTCCGTCCTGAGTGCGCAGGTCAAAGCAGTAGTGAAGTGCCAGAAACGGTCACTCGTGCCCTGTGATACGCATCATTGACATTTCGCAGTGCCTCAGTAATTCAATAGCCCAGCCGGTCATGATAACACCAAGCTGGGATTCAAAAACAAAACGTTGCGTTCATTCCAAGAGTATACGATTTTTGTCTGCCTTTGCGCATGCTCAGATACTGGTAAACTTCAAGGTGAGGGCGTTGGCGTGGAGTGAAGTTACTGGGCGGCTCGCTATTGGTGGTGACTTCGGGATGATACAACTTCAGAGTGTGAGAGAGCAAGGTCGGTGGTTGCTTGGACTTAATTAGAAGCAGTTCTAGCCGGAGAAAATATTTGTTAAACCCGTAAGGATAGGGCGCAGCGAATGATTTAACACTTGCAAATCCCATTTAGCAATTAATAGAGCCCTGTTAGAACCCTGCATTTTCCTCCTGAAATCGAGTTGTACTAGCTCGCCTGAAAATATGATAACACAGCCATTTTCTACCAGAGTGGCTATAGTTTCCAAGCTGAGATTGCAACCCGGTGTAGTATATAGATCGCAGTACTTATCGGCCTGATATAAAGATTGATAATGTTATGGATATTACCGTTTACGTAGACTCCAGATATGTTCATTTTCGGTTACGTTTTCAACCTTTGGCCAGGTTTCATAGCGATTGAAAATCTAATTTTGTTCGTTTATTGCAGTTCTTATAAAGCCTATCACATAACATATACAAAAAAGATGTGTGTACCATGTCTGTTCCCTCCTCTTTTGAGTGAAACTAATATTCAGAAATTCGTTCTAATTGCACCGGACGCTGCAGGCTGTAGCTACGTGTAATATGCCAATTAGACTGAAATGTGAACTCAAAGTCTGCTCCTCGTTATTCTGAAAGTGCTAAAACAGTCAAACTTGTGATTTTTCGCAGCGCTGTCAGCTGATTCAAAAGACGCGCAGATGGATATTCAGACGGTGAGCAGTCCTGACGACCCATGGATTCGCGACACCTCTCAGCACCGAGGTATTCTGTCTAGAGAAAGAGCACGCATGCATACAGATCGATCATTTTTAGGTATCGCGCTTTATGGTTAGCTATTGGGACCAAAAACGAATAGCAGTGAGCAGGTCCCATTCTGCATTCTGCAAGCGTGATACAATTGACTAAAGCGGGGTACAATTGACTAGAACGGTGTACATCTAGTCCTGACGAGACATTTATCACCGCACACTACATTCACGTATCAGCTGCACGAGATGAATACATTGGAAACAGTGCTTCTTGGTGGTTTGAACAAGTAGGAGCAATAAATGACCATCTACAGCAGACCAATATCTTTCTTTATTGGTATCAAGATGTTTGTCAAAAACATTGGTTTCAATTGGAAAGTCTGGGAGTGCTTTAAACAAGGACTTTTTATAGTCTTGGCTCTTGGTTCTTTCTACGCTGTCCGTTTTGTTATCTGAGGGGAAGGTGTTTTCCTGGCCTACAGGAAACATTATCCTGGTGAAGTGGATTGGAGATGGAGACATCCTGGCTTCGGCGGATGAGTATGGTTTGGTGATCTGCTGGAAGGACCATCAGTTACCTAACGGTAGGCAATTACATATGATAACTTACACACCATGAATGAAAGTGGCGTACTTTAACGTTCAGTGTGAACGTTGCGCCAACACTGCACTAGACCAACTACCAAAGTATAAGAGAATGCGCTCCCTCGCCTTGTCCCATTTATTACCGTGTGAGCTTATTTGTTTCGCTTGGTTCTCGTTTGGTTCTCGTTGGCGTAGAAAGAGGTTCAGCAATACGTTTACAATCCGATGATAAGCTTACCTCATAATCTGTCATGGAAACCAAAAACAGCTTCTTGTTTGCACATGCGCGAAAGTCTTAAGAAATCAGTAGTATCGTCTTACAAACACAGACCGCTCCGGAACTTGCGATGTTCAAACAATTACTTCAAGAAGTTATCATCATCATGCTCAAAGCCTCACGCAGGTTGTTCAGTTTGGGAGCACAACGAATCAGGCACCTCCGACTCGTCCAAATGAGAGCCCTGAACGAGAAAATAGCAATACTCGTACCCAGTCTTTCGTGAAGGTGGACTAGCGGCAGTAGTAGAAAGAAAAGAAGAGCAATCCACTCCGGGTGATTCCACTAAAAAGCGGTTCATGTTCGAACACCACAGTGGGGTGCCTACTGGTCCTATAACTCGGTTGAAGAGCTACAGTGCTAGCTAACCACTCAGACAAAAGAAAGTGTCGACGTCGCTCATGTTCTTTGCGACAAAGCACAAGATGTTCAGTGCTTGGCTGCTGAGTTGTCTAGGGCGTTGACTTGGAGAGACCTACACCACGATATCGGTCCCCGACATTGCGAGCCAGGAATGGCCACTTAAACGACGTTTTAAACCAGGATCGCTCGTGGGTAGCCGTTGGTAGGGACCCCAGAAAACCCACAGCAAAAGGAGAAAAGTCTCAGAGAAGAAACGGGAAGAAGAAAAACAACTCCGTGTACGTACGAGGTAAAACAACCCAAAGGGGTAAAGAACAACAGACGATTAGATGTTTAGCGGTTGGAATGAAAGAAGAACAGGAAAACTGGCCTCTAAATAGGCTCCACGAACACCATGCAGGTGCATCCGCGGCGAGCGAAAAAGGTGATCGTAATTCATGCCACCCGTCAGCAACCGATCATATGCATCACAGTGACATGATGTCGATCCCCAATGGAGCACTCTCTGATGGTGCGGCGAAGCGGGTAGAGAATGTAGCTTGAGCGCAGTGCCACTCAACTCGGTTACTCTACCCTTTGGATTTAATTTTCTTCCCCTCCAATTGAGAAAACCAAGGTGGTGTAGGCCAGCCGAACACTACATGCAAAAGGGTGAGGTACAATCAGACAGTTTAGCAAGTCTTCTTCGTCGGGGCAATTTTCGGTGAAGGCAAGAAAGAGCGTCACACGAGCCAGTTAGCTCTCCGAGCCTCTCTGGCAAGACTCGCCCTTGCAAGGGAGGATCAGGCTTGGTTAAATGGTGCCACTGTCCATCCCTACAAACTTTGGTATCGTTGGAAAGCTGAAAGAAACGACCATCTGCTTCTGACGCTAACTACGTGTGATGAAAGCCTTCTCGTGTTGTTCCGATGCCTTGCAAGATTAAATTTAAGGTATCTGAGTACATATACTAGATTATCAAATTAGATTAGCTTAATATTTTTTTTAATTTAATATATACATCACCTAGCGCTTGATGAAGCGGTTGATTGTAATATAACTGAAAAAAGGGACAGAAAATACAGACCAGCTGAGCGGGTAGGATCGATACACAAAACAATACAAAACGTTTCGGCGCCTTACGTCATCGTCAGCCTTTAACAACATTCAACCTTTGGAGGCAACTACACTGGACATATGGTGGGTATGTCCAGGTGTGATTGTTATACCTGTATGATTGTTAGGCATGGTAAGACAGATGTAGTCCTGATCGAGATGCAGAAAGCGCTAATTAAAGGGTGTTTATCATCGTTAGTCAAATTAAGAAACCAGTTCCCATATCCTCTATGCGCAAATTCAATACTGGCTGCAGCCGCTGGATCGCCACATCCTCTTCGATCTGATGTGCAGGTGGAGGTTGTCAGAGCAGCGCTTGCCAAGTGATTACTTCCAATGTGATGGCGGGCTTGTCATTTAAATTATCGCGATAGTGTTCACCGAGAGCAGAGGACTGTGTGTGTCTCTTCGCCGCACACATGTGCTGACGAACCCTGTCGTGAAGACGCCGTCATCCCAATATATGCATCCTGACAAATCGAGCATGTTGCTTTGCATACTACGGAATGTTGCTTTACATACTACGGAATATTGCTTTGCATACTATGGAATGTTGCTGGCAGATACACGTCAAGCCACTGATGTGAACTTTGTTGTGAAGGAAACCATGGTAAACGCGTAGCCACTTTTGAGTATCATGGCAACGCTGAAAGTAGTTGTTTGAGTGATATCCCTCCTGGTGAAGACTATAAAATTATGAATCCAAAAATCATTGACTCCGGATCCGGGTAGATTTTGTCAAAAGGATAAGGACGTTTCGGCCGGCCGGCCTTTGCCAAGGCCTTCGTCAGGCTAGGAGAATGGATAGGAGTCCCGCCGGTTCTTATCTTAGTGCGTGGTGTGCAGTTAGGTGGGATAGGTGTGAAACTTCTTGGTTTTACACTAATTGTCTGAATCTAATGTGTTGGTGCATGGTGTTAAGGTGTGAATTCCTCTGCATTACTCTATCAAGCGTGCTTACAATTCTTCAAGCCAGATGTTGCTAAGTTCCATACCGCTGAAATTAGTTGTCGAGAAAAGACCGTGGATATGGGTGGGTAATCTTTAAGAAATTAGTTTCCGCGTGTAACTTGCATTAAGATAAAGTCGTCTATGAAATTATCAAACATAGCCTAAAAATGCGTTCTGAGGGTAATTTGCAAAATTTTCTGGGGGTGCATACCCCGGACCCCTGAGAAGGCTCGGGCTTCGCCCTCGTATAGCTGGGATTGCAACCATATATGACGACCTTCAGGTCAAATTTGACGACTTGAATTTTGTACTGTCGTCAAAGTACGACTACACCAAAAAATATTTTTCGAGCTCTGGTTGCACTATAACATCTCATCACATACACCACTGGCAGAGCGGCTGCCTCCACTTGAATATGGTGTGTTGAAGGCAATCGTATGATCTCTAATATAAATTAAATCTACATCTTTAAATTATCAAATTTCGACCATATTGGTTTGATATCATGTTCTTTGTCTTGTACGGGTGAGAGCCCCTGTACATGTACGTATGCACCGGTGTTGTAATGATTGAGAGCCTTTTCTCACAACTAACGTGACTTCACCCATACAAACCGCTTATCTCCTAAGAGGTTGCGAATTTCGGATCTAAACCCCTTACCAACGCACCATCTGCTGATCTCAACCCCTTACCCACGCACCATCTGCTGATCTCTACCCCTAACCCACGCACCATCTGCTGATCTCAACCCCTTCACCGTCAACCTCTTTTTTAGGCGCGCCAAGTTTGAATTTGACCAGTGAAAAACACAACGATCGGTTAGGTAGGGAAGAACTCGAAATTACACTCGCAGCACAAACATTATCAAACAGTAAGTTCGACAGCAAAGAAAAGAAAAAGAATGGCATGCCGCCCAACGTTCGATCTTGTTCTGGAAGATGATCTTTCTGACGATGTTGGTGAAGAGCCGCGAGCCAAAAAGGCTCCAGTTGGAGCAGTTAACGTTGCGGAGGACCACATGACGAAGATTGAAGGTGAAGCTGGCCCTGCAACAACAAAACGTTCAACCAAGACCTGGGTATCAGTTTTTGACGCTTACGTGGAGGAGAAGAAAATTGATTTAGACCGAAAACCGCTACAGTCGAGAACATAGCGAGTATTTTTTGCCAGTTTTATGTAGAGATTCGCCGCCAGGACAGCAATACTTACCAAAGGCAGAGTTTGATGGGACTGCGCGCGGGAATCCAGCGTCACATCCGCCGTTCACCTCCAACCGGAAGAACAGACCTCGACCTGATAAAAGGAAAAGAGTTCTTTGAAGCAAATAGAATGCTCGACGCGCATCTCAAGCATCTCGCTAGGGAACCTCCGCACCTCCAGAACTTAGCTGCATTGTACTACATTGTTGTATGTTTACATGATTAGTGCACAGCTGTATATGGGACGTTATTCACAAGGTTCTGAGAAATACATTCATAGCCTTGAGATTCTGCGACCCTTCGTCGAAAGATTATTCACCGCGTGACTATTCAGCGCGAATTGTTTGTCGAGCGACTTTTCGCAGAACGCCTTGTCTGCCGCATGCGTCATTTCGCAGAAGACCGTTTTTGTCGAATCCCAGTTCGCAGCGTGCCATTTTCAGCGCCTGGCATGTTCGGCGCAAATAATAAATTCGATAAAGTAACTTTAACATTACATACCATCAAACGTGACAGAATCACAATAATGCGTGGGTCAAAAGCGCAAAACTAAAATTGTAAAAATAATCGTTTGAATATTTAAAATTTTGGTTTTACGCTTTTGACCCACGCGTTAAGCACCTCACAAGAAACAATAAAAAGCGTAAGTCTCTCCTTTGATCTTCTTCATCATTTTTGTTTTTTAGGTGTTTGCTTTGAGCTGCTGTAAAATCCTTGCAAATAATAGTTTGAATTTTTACAATT
Source organism: Nicola tetela (assembly GCA_028565695.1). NCBI lineage: Eukaryota > Metazoa > Porifera > Calcarea > Clathrinida > Clathrinidae > Nicola > Nicola tetela. The sequence goes on from JAOWAW010121529.1 coordinate 7,348, forward strand.
TTGTTTTTACGCTTTTGACCCACGCATTCATAATCATATTCTTAATAAGAATGCATTCACTATCATATCCGAATTGAATCACACAACGTAATAACGTTTCCTTCGACAGCATTGAATAACAAAAATTTCAAGCCTAAGGCTTTATACTTAATTTCCATCAGGCAAGATTGAAACCATCTTTAATAAGCTTTGGTTTGCCTCGTTTGCTCAAAGTAAAGTAACTTCCAGGAACATCGTCCTACATGACCGTTTGAGTCTATCCGAAGACCGTTTGAGTTAATCCAAAGCTGTGTCAGACTGACACAGCGTACCAACAGTATACTAATATCGAATTTTCTCACCTGCACGTTAGCTACGCTTTTGAATTTACTATTTGTGCTGAACCTGGCAGGCGCTGAAAATGGCACGCTGCGAACTGGCATTCGACAAAAACGGTCTTCTGCGAAATGACGCATGCGGTGGACAAGGCATTCTGCGAAAAGTCGCTCGACAAACAGTCCGCGCTAAACAGTCACGCGGTGAATAATCTTTCGACGAACGGTCGGGACATCTAGCCTAGCCTCGACACTCGGTCGCGACCAGCTGCATCACAACTCTCGCCGTTGCGCGGCTAAGGTTGTGATTTGCCGGTCACGACCTCGGTCTCGGCTATGAATCTATACGTCTACACCGCCACGTACTGTACCAGGCATGGCAGCTCCAGCGACCCTCTGTGCAAGTTGTGGCGTGTGCAATGCGCTTCATGTTATTTACTTGTTGCATGACCCAGGTCGTCAGTTCATTAGCTGTTCACTGCTGAGAAGCGCGAAGGATTTCAAACTCTGCATGCCGACCTAGTAAACCTCATTTGGAGCTTTTCAACGCTATCTTTGTCAGAACAACGCGAGACGCAAGTACTCAACTACATGCAGAACGTCCTAGCGGGGCATGGTTATTGGCGTGAGCGCCAAAATTTACACTAAGTCGGGATTCATAGCATCAGCTATTTCTCTAAAGATGGCCTCGGGGTCGACGCGAGAGGCTGCCTGTGTGTGCGCCGTCTGTTTAGGAGAGCTTTGTGATCCTCGAATTCTTGACTGTCTGCACAGCTTTTGTAGACAGTGCATAGACCGCATGTCCGTTACTGAGAGTGGCGGCGAAATCCACTGTCCTCTGTGTTGCACTGTGTCTTCCTTGCCAGAAGACGGAGCGGCCAGCTTGCCTCAAGACGTACTGTCGGAGGAAAATGATTGCGTCACGTTGACGTGCAGGTTTTGCGACGGCTATGAAGAGGCAACAGAATGTCTGGCGAGGTGTCTCAGCTGCAGGATTGTTCTGTGCAGCGCTCACTTGGGACCTCACGTAATGTCTTCAGGTGGAGAGATGCATCCCATTCGACTTCTGTCAGCGTTGCCAGCAGGTACTAGCGCCTGTGCAGAAAAGGGTGTTCACACACCCAACGCTGAGTTACAGTCTTCTGGTATAACGGACTTCCCCCTTTGCGCAGAGCATCGGTTACTGCGTAAACTACATTGTGGAACGTGCGGCAAGGCAATTTGCGCAGAGTGCGGCAGCATGGGTGACCATCGAGATCACAAACCCTTTCGCTACATCAACGATGTGTATGACGAACGCAACGAGAAGGTGAAGGAGAAGGTGGCGACGTTGGAGGAAGACGTCATGCCACGGCTCGAACGCTCTGTACGATCTTTAGATGAGGTGAGGGCGAATTTACGGAGGGGATGTGAACGGACACGTAGTGAGATTCGCGATTCTGGAAAGCGAGCCGTTGCTATGGTGGAGACAAGTGTAATCCAAGTACTTCAGAAGTTGGATGATGCTGAAGAGTCGCGACTAAAAATCCTTGACCAGCAGTCGGATGAACTTCAAAAACACCTGAAGGCGTCAGAAAACGCCGTTCGTTTCAGCAAGAGGATTGACCGCCCCGCCGTTCTTGATGGCAATGCATTCTCTCGATTACACGCCTTGGAAGAACGTACGACCGCTTTGATCACAACCACTGTCCCAGAGGAGCTGCAGTGTAACTATTCGCGATTCATGTTTCATCCGTGCGAGGACGAGCATTTAGCAAAACTAACGATGCGGAGCGTTGGTAAATTCCGTATTGGTGAAGCTTCAGCTGAGCACAGTGTATTCTATGATTTGGATGAGGATGATTGCATTTACATTTACCCAGGCAAGCCTGCATGCATCACCCTTTATGCCAAAGATGGTGATGGGGCTGATTTAATGACCGGCGGTGACATAATTAGTGCAAGTCTTCAGCCAAAGACAGATCCTGAGTACCATGATATTCATGTGACTGATCACTATGACGGCTCATACACAATTAAGTGCACAGTGTATTATGTGGGGAGCTTCGACCTGGAGGTGTTTATAAATGGGAAGAAGATGAACAATACCATTTCTGTGGAATGCTGGTACAACTTGTGCTGTGATGACAATTATTAATTTATTTATTAGAGAACTTAAACACTGCCTATGCACAGTATACTAAAAGTAGACTACAGCAGAAATGTTTTTCCCTTTTGGGGTGGTAACAAAGCATATATCCATAGCTGACCTGTGTCAGAAAGAGGAAATGAAAGCAATCCAAGATTTTGGAAAAGCCATCACTAGCCAACAAGAAAGCTGAAGTTATCAAAAACTCTACAGTTTTTGTGGATGTCTTGGGTCAGGATATTAGATGTGTAACTTTCAAAAATCATGTTTTCACTGTAGTGGTGAGTGTGCACAATATTGCTAGAATTAATGCTGATCTTCTATAGTATGAGGTCGAAGGGAGAAGCCAGTTGTTAACAACATGAAATAAAATGAAAAAAAAATCTTAACCTAATAACAAAATGACATGGTTGCCTACAAATCACAGCATCATTTTAAGGAAATATGAACTTTGCAGAAGATGATAACTGTTAAATTGCTTTTCCAGTTATGCAATGCAAGTAGCAGAGTTGTCTGTAACAGTACTCGTTGAAGCATGTTTGTAAGCTGCAATATCAATACCTTGAAGTCTTGACTGAATTTGCACAGTGGTTTCAGTTGATACTGATCCTCTTGCCTGCTGAATGTTTTTGCCAGCAGTGTGGTTCATCTTTAAACTTCAATTATCACTATGCATACACCAGTGTACAAAAGTTACTAAATGTTACATTAGGCAGTGTACATTGTTTCAGATATACAGCCCAGAATACATTCTCTCAATTTGTTTGTAAAAACAAAACAAAAAACTCTATTATCACATGTCCTGGAAACCTTATTGATTCCTCATCCTTCAGGTTATCTTCATCTTGGTTCATATATTGTTCTTTTCTCTTGATAGCCTTCCTCTTCTTTGTTATCCCAATTTCACTTGTAGTTTTCTTTCTATACAGGAGCATGGCTGGATTAGTGTCCTGGATACTTCTGGAAATGTATATGAATACTAAAATGTGTGAAATGGAATGAAATTCTGCTACCTGCATTACCTTTCATACAAAATAGAGAACACTGGGCATTGTCAGGAGCTCAACTCTCCCAGGTGGGAATGGAAGTACATGCATAAAGAGATACATCCTTCAAATTCCCAGGAATACATGCCATCCTACCTTTCCTGTCACATTATTTATTTATATCACAAATTTATAACTGAGCAGTCAAGTGGATAATGAATTTCATTATCGTGGAGAATGACTGACCGCAGATATGACCAGTGATCTTTTCATCAATGTTCGAAGCATTGGCTGGAGCTTGATATTACACATCACATGTGGATATGAGTATCATAAGGGATAATGGTACAGTTGAACCTATACACTGCCTATATAGCTACTTGAATGATTGAAATATGTAACTCAAGAAAAACAAAACAGGCCTAAAACACCTGAAATAACTTAGAGGAGTGCACAGTAGTACTACCATGGTTGCAAGGAATCTGGCAAGTGCATTGCACTTCTACACTATTGAAATAAAGCTATTTGCTGTAATGGATTATTTGGGTGAATTTGTTTTCAGGTGAAATCAGCTGGGAACACATTTTGGAGAATCAGCGACAAAACAAAGTGATTGCCACTGATCTGACACCATCAGCTGATGGAAAATACTGCATTATTGCTTATGCCGATGGTAAACACGACACAAACACACAGGCGATCAATTTTTATCCTCTCTTTTTTTTCAGCCACCAAAACTCATTTGAGAGATTTTTGTGTAAATATTCAGCATCAAAGCAATCAGGGAAGATTGAGTCTTTCTAATTGTTGCTGCACAACTGACATGTCTTGCTCAAAGTGGCAGGGTTTGTCTCTTGAACTGAAAATCTTTTTTCAGATTTGTCCATAAAGTCTTGCTGTCACAGCTGAAAGATTCCGATGGCTCACTGACTTGAGCACATTTGCTGGTTTTTTCAATCTTTTTCAGGCCTTGTTGTTTGCGGCAATCTTATCAACCACGAGCAAGTTTGGCAAAGGTCGGAACGTGGCCAAGCATGGGTTACTGTGCAGGTGAGTGGCATGGTTTACAATGACCTGCAAAATGTTGTCCACCTTTTTGTGAGGCAGCATGAATAAGGTGACAACTGTGGCATGGAGTCTCCTGTGGAAGAATTACTGTGCCTGGCATGTCAAAGAAGTCTATGATCGATATCATCTTGGTTGGTATTGCGCAATGGTAATCCAATTTAATTTTGATCTTTTGTATCTAGCTGCATTGTTTCCCAATGCTCACTGTTAAGCATTCCAGCACTGGAGAGAAAGATTAATCAAAGGCACACCAGTTTTCCAAAAAGCACAATGGAGGAAGTGGTGTTTTTATCCATCAGAGAAGACAATGGAAATGTCAAGGAAATTTTGTGTTACCTGTGTGTGTCATTCCAACAGATGTGCAGCCTTACTTTTGCCTTGTATATAGATCTGCGGTAAGAACGTGTTGCTTGGAAACCCACAAGGCCAGGTGCACATATGGTCTGTGACTGATGGCGCTCGAGTTGTAAGTTTTCATTGAGATTCAGCTTAAAGAGACACGGCCCAGTTGTGGCATGTCATGGACTGACTTGCTTTTATTCAATAGCATTGTCCCCACTACCTCATCATCATTTTTTACATTAACATGTATGTAGTTTCTTTGCCTCAGCAGTGTCATTTTCTTGTCGAATGTTGTTAGAAAAGAAAAAACATTTTTCTTTTCATCAAAGACTTATCAAGCTCATACTAGTATGATCAGTGATGACAGATATCCATTGCCTTATAGGCACCATTATTCCATGCCATGGTGTCTATATCAATTCAAGTCTGAATTCCACAGCTCATTTACTCCCTTAATTTCAGCATTCCTCAGAGATAAAGAAATAAAGATTAACACCAATGTGCACAATCTCTCTACCAGGGCAACAAATGGAAATTTCTGAACTATTGCTACATAAAGGACCAGTTTGTGAAGAAGTGGGGAAATGGCTGATTTTCTGTACTTCATTGTCCAGGTTTTAGAAATTTTGGAGTTCACTTTTCAGCAAGAATGTAACTGGTCTGCAATACTAATTTTGTGCTGTCTAGAGTGACATGGAGATTGGTTGTACAATCCCAGGACCAAACAGTCTGATTGGAATTAAGTGGTAAGTCTAAAAAAATTAGCCCTGCCTTTCATGCTTGGTCAATTGCAGCTAGTGCAATGCATTTCTATACTTGGTATCCAGCCTGCACCCTTCTCTACTACTTGCTGGTAGTTTTAGAGTGCCAGCTGCAGGAAAAATATTGAAGATGTTGGCTTAAAACTTGGCAATTCTGGCTCCAATGTATACTATGAGTAATATTAGTGGTATTTTCCATTTGCAGACTTTACTGGAAATCAAGCTAAATTTGTAATTTTCACAATTCTGAGCTTTTGTCTAATGAACCAGCCATTGATATTATTGCATCTGTGTAACTGTTTTGGCAGGGCCAACAGTGTGACAGGCAGTGGCTGGCCAACACTTCTTGTCGGATACAACAATGGCGATATTCAGATCATGGAGGGTCCATTTGATGCAGGTTGGCTTAGCCATAATATCCTTGAATTCAAAAATGTGTAGCCAACTTCAGTGCATGCAACAACATGAAAATTCATATTTCAGGAAAGGCCATTCATGCTGGGAAAATCATAACCAATCATTTTCTCTCATGCAGTGGATATCGTGTCAAGTGAAAGTCCCAAAGCTCACTGTGAAGCCAGTTTTTTTTGAACTGGTGGATTGGTCAAACAGTTAAGATTATGTGATTTTCGTTTTAACTAGGCGCTTGGTCACTGTAGATTTGAGTCTGCTGTGTGCTCCCAGCCAGAGTAAAGTGAATGAGAAAATTATTGGTTATGAAAATCCATATTGCTTGCCATTGAAATGGTAAAGCAAAATCGATGTTTTTCTGTTGCCTGAGTGTAGCAAGTCTGAGAACTGACAAGCACAACATGAAGCAGTATACTGTGAATACTTCAAGACTCTTTCAGAGATGTTAGTTGGTGATTATTCTCCTGCCTGCATTCTTCTCTTCTACTGCAGATCCAATTATTCTTGCCACGGACATGGACACGTGGTACATGGACTGGAACACAGATGGCACTGTTTTTGCTGTTGTTGGTTTGGATAACATGCGGCGAGGGAACTGTGCTGAGGTAGGGTCACCACCAGCCTCACACTGGTCTCTCAGTCTAAAACATTTTTGAAAATCAACCATGGTGAAAAAGATTAATCCATCCACGGGTGGCAAGCGCTTACATTGCTTTGCTTTCTAGTTTGCCAGATCTTTACCAATTACTCGTAGTATAGCAGAAGCACATCTATCAAAGGACACCTTGAGACATTAAATAAAAACAATCCATTAGCTGTTTCAACAAGGAATGCCAGTGGCGATTATAATGAGATTATCACGTCATAGCAAGGTGCGTGCCGTTGCCTAGGAACAGTGCCATCTTACATACACACTGCTGCATGTATGCATACACATGGCCTTCTGATCATCTACTTCAATTGTTGCTTCTTCTTGCTTGGCTATCCGTTTCAACAAGTTGGTTGTCTCCCATCAATATGTGTGCTTTTGTTTGGGCTTGGGATTCACCATGACACCAATCTCCACAACAGTTTCATGGGAAACTCCAGTAATAATAACTTGTGTCTGGAAACAGCTGGCAGACAATGGCAACAAGTTAGAGATGAACACAATTTATCCCATTTAATTCTACCAGAAAAGCCTGCATTTAGGTCTGCACTTAATGTCACACTCTATCTTATACTAATCTTGCACTGTCTCCTGACCTCACAGTTCATTCTACTCTTGATCTTAGAGTCAATTTATCTCCCTCCTATATACTTCTAAACATAACACTTCATCACATGTCTGGTGTCTCCCATTCTAATTAAAAATCCTCACCTGTATCTGAAGCTCCTCATTCTAAATGCTACATCCTCACAATTAAAGCTTCCCATTAAAGGCAGCTGACCAACCATCTCCTCACTGTCGATCACAACAACGTAAATCTTCTTGTTCAAGCCTCTTTCCATAAGCTTTTACATCTTGAAAGAACGAACTCTGATTTGAAATCTTACCTTTACTCTCTTCCTCACAGTATGATATCTTTTGTCCTACTCTCCTACATTAACTCAATCACTTCCCTGAAACAACTGACCAAACTTCCTTGACCTCATGGCCCATTGTAACAACAACAAAACTTTACGCCACCAAGCTCTGAACTACTGCTCTGTTTGTCTATAAGGATGATACATGTGGTGACATATGACACTATTTCAAACATCTTGTTCTTGCCCTTGCCTCTTCTTATTCTGTGACTGAAAATACCTTCAATATTTTACTAACATTCCCAATATTTTTCCTTCATGTTGATTGACATTGCAAGCACCTACTCTAGCTCACCTGGCTGAAATTGTAGAGGTTGTCTCTCAAGTAGCTTGACAAAAGGAAGTTGGGTTGAAGAAGACAGCAACGCTCTCATGCGAAGTCACAATCACCCTTTGAAGGGCTCGGCCAGGTTTCATTTCACAACTAACCATGCTCACTTCTATCTTGCACATGTGTGTGGCAAACCTCTTCCTACTCATCTGAAATCCAGAAAGAACCAGCATGACATGTGTTCATGGGTTTTCTATGCCTTTTTTCAGTGTGCCAAACCTCCCTATTGTCGTTGTCAAACTTGTCAACATCGAAGTGAACAGGAACTAAAAATGAGTAAAGCTTTTCTAAGCAAAAGTTTTCTCACATTAGAGATATTGTTATTACAATTTTCACGATTGCCTGTTATTGTAACTTAGAAATTCAATTATGTGTCATTACTTATACAATGACTACTCTTAAATCTGGTAGCATCATACTGGTGACCAAGTAATTTTCCCGACTGTTTTAATTTTGCGAATTTCACAATTTGTTTCTAATCTTGAAATTCAATGGTTGAAAAATTTACAGCTTCATGTGTAGACTTCAGATATGCATTACAGTAGTCAGGACTTTTAAAATTGTAAAAATAAAACCTCGTAAAATGTCTAATTTTGTGAAATCGGGAACTATAATAGTCAGGGAAATTACCTGGTTTACACTATCAGGACAAATTCTCAGATTGAAATTTTTAATGCTCAACACAGACGGACATGCTTGATGTGGAGCGAGTGGTACGGCCTATGCTGCAATTGTATAATCCGACAGGACAGGTAGGTCCACCACGCACAGGACTGGTAGGTCCATCACACACAGGACAGGTAGGTCCACAACTGACACAGATTCACAACAACAACATTCATTTTTGTCCACTCAGAAAGTCAGAGAGGAGGATGAATGTCACTGGTCTCTTGCAGCAGCCTTGTGACTTTAGCCTTCCTTACAGTGTTCATCCATACTGCAGCTATTCAGGTTCAGATTCTCCATATAAACCCATAACTTTCTCATGAAGATTTGTAGAAAAAATACCAAAGGCAAGGGAATGCAAGATTACTGTGATAAATTACAGGTGAGGCATATCATGAGACCCACTTAGGTTTGTTTGTTTGCTTCTCCTGCAGCACCTGACGACTTTGCGCCTGCCACCATCAATCTACCAGTCTGGGTTTGCGGGTATGACCTTTGCTCAGTCGTCCAGCCGCATCATTGTTGCACAAGACAAGACAATTGGACATGTGTGTGTTAGAGAAGTGTTTAAGGTAAGCCATGTGCATGCGTGGTTATTTTCTGCTTGATAGTTGAGTCTTTTCATGCCAAAGATCTATGACATTCTTGTGACAGCAATCAACAACTTGGAGCAGACTTCAACATTAGCTTAATTGTTTGAAATCACCACAGCCTTGGTGTAAATAGTCAACTATAGTTATTTCATATTTTGACAGATGAATTAATGATTTATAGCCGAGACTGAGGCTGCGGCTGGCTAATCAGTTGTGATGCAGACTGGCTATGAACGCTTTTCTCACAACAAAAGTCTCAACAGGTCTAAGAGGTCATGATTGGCCAAGCCAAAAAAATGAAGAGGTTGTGATTGGAAAATCACCGTACATTTGTATGGCTGATGTCATGGGAGTTGTATGGAGCTAAATTCCTGAGCTATACTGTCTAATATACTTTTGTTTGTATTGGCCAAGTACACTTCCAGCGGTCAATTTTGCTGAAATTTTCTGCAGTTTCCTACTAACATAGGGTGACTCTAAAGCATCTTTCTGCTGCAAGTTTCCTATTCATCTGACTTTCCTAGCTCCCCGCCTCCATTGGAGCATGTGTACATGTTTGTGTCTGATTGTGACTGAGAGCAAGCTGCAGTATGTGCTTAATCATGTGAAATAAAATCAATGACACATTTAAAATTGTCATCATATTTTCTCTACAAATGATTCAAGCTGGCGCAACCTCGTCTAATTTGGAACACTTAAAATTCTCAAGATTCATTTTGGTGACTATTTGCCTGCATCTGTGTGTTGTAGGCTATCAGTGTGTACATCAATATATGGACTAATTGTATGAACATTCTAAATCTGTTGGATTGTGTGTACTTGGGCTTGCTAACATTTCTGGCCTTATCGTGTGCCTCAGTGTGCCTATGTGCGAGACACCATTGTATACATGAAGGGTGATGCAGAGATTGCATCCCCTTCCCCAAAGCTACACTTTTGGAATACAAGTAACAGTGCCATCACTCCGGTTTCCGTCAGCCGCCCCGACGACAAGGTCATTCAAACCACTGTGCTACATGTCGCTGCTTCACAGCATGTTATTGCTGTGGTGACGCTTGACACAGTCATATCGATCATGCCTGATCTGGACGATGAGGATAAAGCCATTGAACTGACCACACAGGTAGCCCATTTATCATTGTAATTAAACTAATGTGAGCTGTCTTGTTGAAACACAAATGTATTCTTCCTGCTATTTGCTATGTCATTAAACTTATTTGCCATTTCAAAGAGATACATGCATTGTGTATTGAATCAGGGCATTAACGAATGAGTTGGTATCCAACTAGAACACACAAGCCTGCATGGAATAGAGAGGAAGTTATTATTGATTTTTTAAATACCGGAGGATATTGTGTTTTTCTGTGTGTCTTCATGCTGAGGTGTGATATCAGCACGAGGTCACTTTTGCTGAAACAAGAGATCCATATGTTTCATTGTGTTTTTTTTGCTGTTTTGTTTTTTTAGACTCATCAAGTCCTTTTGTTTGACAGCCTTGGTGCATGTCTGTCAACAGATACCCTACCTCTTGGTGAGTGCACCATGTTCGGATCATAATAACATAACAACAAACCTTCAGTCGGTAGCTGGTGCTGCTAGCCATGTGATACTGTACTTTGACTCTAATAGATGTGCACTTCTTTAAACTATTTTTGGTGGTAATTTGTTGGCCAGTTCCGATGATGGCAGCACTCGCCGACGACCAGATTTACATTGCCTCACAACAAGCAGTCTACACATTTCTGTTCAACAGTGCAAACAACAGAGCCAGGAAGTTCATCTTGTGCAAATTGAGGGAAAGGTGTGTTTGACGGAGAGAGAATCTGTTTGTCTTGAGCATGACGAGGGAGATGTGTGTTTGAGAGAGAGAGAGAGAGGGAGAGAGAGAGAGAGAGAGAGAGAGAGAGAGAGAGAGAGAGTATGTTCGCCACAAATGCTGCAATGAACATTTCTGATGACTTAACTGTAACAACCACGAAACAATACATCACATCCAGATCCTGAGCTATATTGCTCTGTTTTTCTCCAACAAGGACAATACCCCGGGTGACATGACTATTCTCAAACATCTTGTTCTTTCCCTCAGATCTGCTTATTCTAAGATTGATGATCAACAACCCCCTCAAATTTTTGCTGACATTCCTGACTTTCTTTTTCCATCTGGCTTCACCATCGCCGCTGGCAAACTCTGCACCTCTGAACATCTTGACATTATACTTATCTTTCCCAACTGTAAAAGGCTCATCTTCATAAATCTAACCATTAAGCCTCTCTAATATCTGGCCTATATACCTCCTCTTACTCTCCTAAGTTCTACTCACTTGAAATTGGTTCCCATGATTTCATCTGTAACTCAAATCTCGACATTCTTACCTCCGTTCTTCCATTTAAATCTTCTATCTCTCATGAATGTCTTTGCTCTGACCTATCTTGTCTCGCTATTCTCTGTTCCTACTCCATCTTCCACTCTCATTTTGACCCCACTTGGCTCTCCCCTCCACTTTTTGCCATCCCTTCCTAGGGTTCATTCCTTGTTTTTCTTTTATTTACAAGACCCATTAGGGGGCATCGTCCTTCTTGTTTTTGCATTTCTTGTAGTCTCCCCTTTCTACTCTACTGTTTTTTCTCCTTTCTTCCTAATTTGTACAGCAGGCCTGACAAATAGTGGGTGGTGGAAGATGCATGCACATAGAATTATTTCTCTCTTTGGGATTTTCTGTACGCCACCACACCTATACTGAATACCGTGTAGAACATCTACTCGCTTTTCTGCCTTTTCTGTAGCTTGTTCTGTCCAAGACAGGTTTACGGGACATCTCTCCTTTTGTTTCTAATAGTAAATAGTATTGTTATCACCCTCATCAATGACTGAGAAGAAATTTCTCATTCTTTGTTATGTCATTTACAATTTGGGTATCCTATCTTTTTTTAATTTAAGACAGTAATAAGATGAGATACCCCAGGATTAACATAAAGATTCTTTTAGGAGAAATGATTAGCATATGCTTGAAATTCTTTCAGGCTGTTCCATGTTGACGACATGGTGTCTGGTGTGAACGAAGTCACAATTAGCAAACGAGAAATTGACCGCATCAACGGGCAGGTCAGTATAAAAAATGAAGGAAGTTTCTGCTAACAATAAACAAACCCTGATGTGATTCATTACTACAGTAAAGACAAGTTGTGGGATAAGAAATAGTATAGTTCTTGACAAAGTCTGCAAGTGTGAATTTAATGGTAACTCTAAAAGTATCCACATAAAGATCTTTGAAGACCATATGCTTTCTGTAACCTTTCTTAACCTTAATTTGGCACTGTTCATTTGTTGGTTCACTTTGTGTTTGTGTGTTGCTACCACAGGAAACTAAAGACCACATTGCCTGCATCTGCTGCTCCAAAGAGATGCTTCTTGTGGTAAGAACAATGGTTTGTCCTCTATCATTGTTCTTTGACAAAATGTCAAATCCCTTCCAATCAGTGATGACTTCTCTCTGGTCTTCTGGTGTGACTTCTTATGATCAAAACATTCCACAGTGCTGTTGTGTTTAGTAAGAGCATGCTAACCAATAATGGAATGAGAAGCTCTGTTGAATGCTTTCACAGTTGCCCTATACATGTATGCTTTTAGGCACGCATCAGTGGTACTCTTCAGAAGTATGTGCAACCGTCACTGCGCCTTGAACACAAGTATCAGCTTCTGTCACTGCCACAGAAAATGGCACTAAACTGCAACTCTACGTAAGCCCATTGGAATTTCACAGAAAGAGTTCATGTAGCAACTCAGTTGCTTGATTACTGCCAGAATTTATGATCTTTACAATCTGCTTGTGCATTTGAAATTGTTTTCTTTCTTTGCTGTTGACAGCATATTGGCGATGATTGAGCCAGCTGGAACGTTTTCATTCTTTGACTTTGTAAGTATTATCAAAGTGTATGCCAAGGGATGAGTGTAACATAGGATGATCGATAATTGCCTCTAGTTTTGATTGATTGCGCAAAAATTTAAAAGCAGGCAGAGTTATCACTCCATATAAGGCAGTTGCATCAATGGGAATCTGTCTGCAAGGTAACTAATGCTCTGATTAATTTCAATCTCTATAATAGCACAGTTTTATCTCCATGCAGAGAATGAAACACTCATATTCTCCATAATGCGTTAAGTCAGATGGTGCTTGTGTCTGGATCCATATTTTGTGTTTCTTGCCCTGGTCAACAGCTGAAGATGAACGCCAAGAAGGATGACCGTGGTTGCCATACTATTGAAGATTTCCATCGGCGAGATGTGTGGGCTTTCATGTGGGCCAAGGTAACCTGGTTGCCTTGAGCATGATGGCTATCTCTGCCTTTGGCTGTCACATAAACAAAAAGTTGCTACAGAAACTTATCAGGAACTGCAACCATGATTTTGAATGAAGAGAAACATGGACAAATTAGCCGGTTGTTTTATCATTGCTTGTGACCAAATGTTTGTTTGCCAACCACAGGACAAGTCAGATCTGATCATTATTATGGAGAAGAATAAGATGTCTCTTTTCCAGAACCACAAGCTTGTTGTAAGTTACCAAAATTTGAGAAAAAAGTGTTTATAAATTAACCACCCACATCTTATCATTTCTTGCCAGCATGTCGTGACCATAGCTGCCACAATCCATTCAGTGGTGAAAAGTTCATAATGGCTATTTTCCCTTGGTAAGCATTTCATTTTCTAGGTGTTTTGTGGAAATGTTGCAGCAGACATTCTGAAGAATGCTTTTTTTCCTTCATATGACAATCACTATTCCTGTAGCTAGCCTCAAGGATATATTTCATTCTCTTGGTCTTCAGGAGACCATTGTTTCACTCGGACACCCTCTGCATTTCGACAACTTGGAAGTGAAAACAGTCATCTTGGATCCTTTGGTTAAAGTATGTGAGACACAGGCATGAGGTTTCTTATGACAGAGCTCTGACATGCTCTCCATCTGTCTCGGCATTTCATATCATAATCTGTGTGATAAAGACTCCTATCTACAAAGTGATTGATCATTTATTCTGTTCTAAAATGTGAAAGGGAAATTTCCCTTTTACTTTAAGTTCTACAAGTTTATTGTTCCTCGAGATATGCAAATTATTGGCATGCCCGTCAGAGGAAACTCCATATCACCCCTGCAGATTTTTTCAAACTCTCACTAGGAACGGTTCCAACTATACACAGAATAGTTTAATCTCAATTGCTATATGGCACTGCCTGATTTCCCTAGACCTGAAGCTGTCCATCAAAAGTCACAGTGAAAGTGTCTCAGTGCAGCTGTCCCATCACTGTAGATTATCTATATTTGATACAGATACTGCAGTAAATATCACATTATTGTCTGTAGGGCATGTTTTGAATCAAAAGACGAAAAGGATGAATTAACGCCGAGAACCTGGAGTAAAACTAGATTAAGCAAACTTTTATGCCTTTGATGTTGCTTCTCCTCAGGGGAAAGGTAGTCTGGACATTGAGCTCAGCACGCTCTTGCACCGTGTTGATACCAGGGTGAGTCATACAGGACAATGAATAACATTGTAGAGTACATTAGCAATAGTGCATATTCTCCTTGAGAAAAAGGTATGCTGATAAAATTAAAAGTCTTTGACCTCAGTTACCTCTTAAGGGTCCATATAGAAACCTCACTAAGTGCAATATATATGCTGGCCAGTAGGCAACGAGATACAATTCAGAACTCCAGTCAAAACTGCAGTGTTTCTGCATTAATGGGGATCAAGTTGAGCAAAAGTTCAAACAAAAGATCGGTCAGCTGTTGAGTGAAACTAGTATAGCACATTTGGAGTCACTTCCAAACATGATGATGAGGTGATTTTTGCATGGTAGAAGCACCAATTGTTAAGGCTGATCTGAAGTTTGGCACTACTTCTGCTCATAAATAAATCTTCATTTAGATTTTCCGGGATGTGTCATCTTTGTTGGAAAATGATGTGGCCATTGAAGATGTTGAGCAGCTCATCACAGACTACCCTCACCCACGTCTTTGGTAAGCACTGTAGCTGGAGAAGAAATTGCCAAACTGAAGCTCTGTTTCTCTCACAATGAGTAAACCCATCGCCTAGGGAGTCTGACTCTCTGCCTTGAGCACAACTACCAAAAGGGGTAACATATACAGTCAGTGCTGCTTGCTGTGACCTCATTTTAGATTATTTCCTCTGATTTTAATTTTGTTCTGTTTGTTTTTTTTTTACATTTTATCTGGCTCACAATGTAAAAAACCTGGTATGGATATCTGCAGTCTTGCTTGTTCCATCCCCACCCCCAAGTCAGAATGACATAGTTATCTTGTTAAACAACCTAGATAGTGGAGTGGATTTGTTCGATCAATTGTATCAAACTCTTGAGTCCTTTCCAGAGAGAATGATTCAGTAGTAAGTTTAGCATGTGGCTTTTGTTTCCCATTCCTGCAGGGAACTTGTTGCTGACCACTCTCTAAAACGAGGTGACCTAACAAGAGCAGAGCAAGCGTTTGTGAAGAAGAAAGACCTGGCTGGGATCCGCTTCATACAAAAGCTGAAGAATATCAAGGTATTGCTGTTCACAAAAGGAGATTACATACAGTAGTCTCAGCTCTGATCAGGCACCTTTTCTAAGGATCACAGGATGACAACCCACATCTAATCAGCCATATTAATATCCAAGAAGGAGAATGTATCGCACATTAGTTTCTGGAATGTAAATGAGTAGTTTGAATGGAAGTGGGAACGGGCTGTTAAGCGATAAACATAATATTGGAATTGGGATTTTTGACAACTGATGCAAATTTCAAATCAGGACAAAATTTTGAGATTGTTCAGGGGTTTTTCCAAGTTAATGCACTCTTACTATTAACTGTAAACCATGAAGACAGCCTAACCTGAAATGCACCCACATAAATAATACAGGCACAAGTAAATGGAGAGTGTAGTGTGTGTGTGTGTGTGTGTGTGTGTGTGTGTGTGTGTGTGTGTGTTTGTGTGTGTGCTGAAATGATACTTCTTGTGTATTGTGTGAACATGCTGAAATGTACAAGCTACATTTTGATCAGATAAATGCTGTTTAAAAACTAAAGTCAACTATGCCTTAGTTAGAGAACAAAAGATAACATGGAAAATGAGGGGGCAAGGACAGGAGGTGAAAGGAGAAAAACAAGAGGAAGAAGAGGAAGAAGAAGAAGAAGAAGAAGAAGAAGAAGAAGAAGAAGAAGAAGAAGAAGACAAAGAAGAAGAAGAAGAAGAAGAAGAA
>JAOWAW010121530.1:0-12385 GCA_028565695.1 Nicola tetela
AGGAAAAGCAAGATTCAAACTAACTTGAAAGGCAGGCTTGCACCACATTATAACTGCAACTGCTCATATGCTGTCTCTCATGCAAAAACCACATGCACCACATCACATGTGTATCTATCACCTAAGCCACGTCACACACGCACTTATCTCATATACACTGCAACACATGTGCCATTTGCATACACTGCATCATATGTATAGTTGGGATGACATAGAAGAGGGGAAAGAGAAAGTTAAAAAAAAAAATACTAAAAACAAAAATAAAACATAAAATAAATTGTGTGTGTAACTGATATATTTATTTCCCTTTCTTCTTGTGTGTATGTTTGTGCTCGGGAACATGTGTGTGATAGGTGGAAAATTTCATTCGACATTTTTGGCAAGGTTTCCCAGAGAACCTGTGCTCTGTACTGAATTTGGACATTGTTGCTGATCTCGTTGGGAAGTGTGATGCTGTCTTGTCCAAGGTATATATTCTAAATGCTGTTTAGGTTTTCATAGAGATTTTCAGATAGTTTTTGGTGGTGTGTTGTCAAGGTGACTTCTGTTGATGTAGAAAGTTTTTGAACGTTGTCTGATGCCTCATTGTCTGGTGAATAAACCTGTTGTTTTATTTGTTTCCAGGCCATCATCCAAGCAATTATGCCAACCACCATACAACCACTGACTCTAAGGTATGCTAAACTATTTTGAGTGAGTGATTGTAGAGCTTAACAAATTACTTGCACACTGTTGGCCATAACTGATTTTTTTATGACTTCTTGCGTTGAAGTGGAGTGCTATGAAATGATGCAGGAAGGGATATCAGTCTATCTGTTTCTAAAGGGTGGTTCTAAAAAAAAAAAGTAGAGGTCATCAACTAGTCAAATTATTCAGTTGTGAGTGGCTTCTTCTTTCGCAGTTTGACACATGCGATTCGTCAGTTTGCCAAGCAGCTACATGTTTGGATTGGCCAAGCCCTTGCTGAACAACCAGAGAAGATTAGAGTGATGAAGCTGGAAGGTAAGTATATGCTGCTGCTGGCTGTTGTGATCACTGTCTTGTCCAGTCTCACGTTGCCATGTTTTATTATTTTTTTTGGGCATTTTCTTCTCCCTGTCTTCTGGATCTCCTCTTTAGTTGCTCACAATTTCACCAGCATGCTACGACGGCGGACGTCTGTGTCACATTTGGCTCAGGTAAAGATTGCTAAGTTTCAAAGTTGTTCTTAAGTGCCTTGCAAACAAACAAGCAATGTGTTTTGAAATGTGTTTGTGGGCATTCATTTGTTTCTTACAGGCCACACATTCAGTATTGGCTAGTGAGGACAGTGTACGCCAGATGCTTCAGGACTACAAGCAGTTAGATCTCACCAGTATCACCTATCAGTGCATTTCGACATTCCATCGCAATGATGCAGCCGACTTCTTTGATCTCTACATTGAATGTGAGTCAACAACCGTTTCGTTTTCTATGTTTGTAAGGGTTATTTGTGCACTATGTTTTTAACATGCATGCACAGACAAACACATGCACACACACACATACACATCTGAACGGAAAAGCTAGCTAATGTTTGTTTTTTGCTTCATGTTTGTGCTAGTCATGATGGAGTTTGAAGATCTGTTGGAGAAGAAAGCCAACATCCAGAGTTACTGCAACTGGCTGGAGACAGTTGTTGACCGGTGTGTGGTGCAGGTCAGTCATAGATAAGCAATATGTATTTTCTCTGAAAGTGTGCAATTTTTTTGTCATACAACAGAAGATTGTCTTGTGGTACAATGAATGATTAGCTTGACAAATGATTAAGATATCCTGGTAGTTGGTGCAAGGCACAAGGCAGGAGTTTCATGTAACAAAACTTCCAATAGTCAGGTGCCAGTGTCATTGATAATTACACGCTCTGCAAATAGTCACAACTCTGGTTGAAAAAAAAAGTTGTTGCATGCAGCCTAAAGATCCACTACCCTGTTCCAGCGCCTGTGTTAACAAGTGTGCTGGTGTTCTTCGGCACACCTGTTTCTTTTTGGAGCTTCTTGCTCATGACTGTTTTCTCTTCTTTCTGTTCTTTGTGAAGCCATGTATGAACGATAGGCACTTGTTCCAGAACTTGGCCCGGCTGTTTTTGCTTCGCTGGCAGTTCTTCACCACACGGGTTGTACGTGATCTCACTTTGCGAAGTGCACCCAGCTTTGGTGAGTGTCAGTACACATTTGCTTTTGTGCTGCATGTTTGAGTTTTTAAGTTGTAAATGTTGCTTCCTTGAACACAAAGAGGAATTCTCATCCCATCAGTCACAAGAAACTTCTTTCATGATTTATGACTACTCCATCAGGATCTCTCAAGGCCTATCTTTGTTGCTGTCTTTCTCATAGCTATTCTGTGTTACTGCAAACCCACTAATTTTTGTGTTCTGCAATTTGAGCGTTTTCTTCAGCTGGTGCCTTTAGCAGCCTTTAATTGTACTGTTTCGTATTGTCTGTTCTTGAGAATTTGCTCAAGTACAAACAAAAAAGGTTGGTGCCTTCAGAATTTAGTGAAAAATTACTCCTCACAAATTTCTCTAAAATTAAAGGATCGCTAAAATTAATGGATTACAGTAATCTATTGAATAGCACTGTGAACACAGTGAGTTAGTCTCTTCTCAAATGATTACTTTTTTGGGTAGGCTCTTATCATCTTCTCAATATGCTCTTTGTGGACTACATCCTGCACCTGGTGGAGACACAACTGTACGAGCAGCAAGAGAAGACAATCACTGACAAAGTTGTTAAATACTTTGGTCTTGGTAAGATTCGTAGGTAGAGCTTCTTTTGTATTCCTCACAGGCTGTGGGGATTGTGAGTCAAGTGGTACAGGATACAACTGTATTCTGCGTCATCCACATGCTAGATTCGTTTATGATAAAATAGCCCGCAGGTATTTTATGTTGTCAGTTAATGTGTTTATTCTTCAAGACCTCACTTCCTGCTGCCCTGTTGTTCAGAGGGTGATCCTGCTCCACCAGTTACTGCCAACACTAATGCAGTGTGGATGAACACTACCACGCAACCAGAGACAGTGACTGTTGGTGCACCGTCGGCTCCACCAGCCAGGAGCACTTCCAGTCCATTGCCAGACAATCCTGGTGTACTTCAAGGCACTGCAACAGGTTCTACAACAATACCTGGGGTTGTTGTTTCGCAGACTGTTATTGACCAGCTCGTCAAGTCCGGTGCTTCTATTGCCAGTGCTAATGTGGTACCTGTGGTAACTGTCAACACATTGGCTCCCACCACAGTGTCTGCTACGGTTGGTGCTGTGACAGCTCCGCCACAAGAAGACAGTTTAGCAAAGCCATCTGCCAAAGTTGCTGATACAACACCGCAAGAGCATAGTGACCAGAATGGTGTGCTGCAGGAGATGGATGATGAGGTCCTGCCCCCCAAAGATGATGGCGCACGCTGTACTACTCCAGAGCCGTTGATGCGCTCACAGATCCCTTGCTTGCCACTAGGTGCCAGTGCCAGTACAGAGATGCTCCTCAGTGAACCAGGTGTGACCAATGGAAACATTGGCATCGCTAATAAATCTTGAAAAGACAAACACTTGAAAAAGATATCTAACCCATGAACTGTTCACGAAACTGTCTGGTAGATTGTTAAGAAAGCATTGTGGTGTATAGTATTTGTCTCTATAATACTCATCATAATCTTCTGGTCAAAGCGCTGACATAATAGCGTGTTTTAATCGCTGAGTTGTCTTGATCACGCACATTATCATGTACATAAAGCATCATTCCTTGCTGGCACATTGTATTTCTTCTCCTGATATGCAAAAATAGTCATGAAGGCCTAAAGAGCCACCTAAAGATTTTTTTAAAAAGAAAGGTCCTTAGTCTGTTAAAAAAACCTCTTTTCTTCATACTTTGTCTTGTATTGCTGTCAGATCTCTCTCTCTCTCTCTCTCCCTCTCTCACACACACGTTTATTTGTTCTGGTCAGTCTTTCAGTGAATTGTGATCTTGTACTGAAGGATTCGGTGTTTGCTATCAGCTTGGTGTGTCATTTTGCTTGGGAACTCATTGGCAAAGTGATTCGTCTAGTTCACAGCTGACTACCTTTATCAATTATACCATGTATACCATGTCTGCCTTAAAAAAATGAACTCAGTACAGGTAGTCTACTTTCAGTTTATGGTAGCCTTAGCCTGTCTCCAGTGTGCTATCAACTTGTTACTAATCTGAACAGAGTCCATCTATTTGGTTGTGTTGTCCGTTTCAGTTACACTACGGTGTACTGCCGAAGTGGCAAAAATGTCACAGCCTGGTAAACATAAAGCTCTGCACCAAGCCAGAAGACTCATAACTTGCCACAAAAATACGGGAATCTACTTTAGGTATGTGTTGGTTGCTTGCCTGTTGAAGAAATTGCCCAAATAATTCAACTTTTGCAGTTCGTTAGTCTACCGGCAATCATTTCAAGGTGAGGTATCAGCAGTTGAGCTTCTACAGGTGTTGGACTGGGGAGGATTGCTCAGGCTTCGTTTCCACTAGAGCTGAAACAAATAACAAATTATAAAATATTAGGAATGATTTGTAAGATAAAGCTAAAAAATCGGTTCATTTCATATTAAATCAGTGTTCGAACTTTCTGTCATCAGCTTGCAAAGGCGGGTGCCCGAGTATACCCGCGCCATCTTTGGGTAATTGGGTACAGTTTTTGGGCCTGTGTACCCGAAGTTGCTTGTTGCTATAGGCAACTCACAAAGAGTTGCATTAATTACGCAAACATTTGATTGCAACCGCATGTTTCGCTCAGTCGACCTGAGTCAAAACTGCTGCCATTGCTGCTATCAAGTTGAAACGCTGGCAGTGTCTTGCTTATCTTATTAAATGCTTGATCAAATTTTTGTCTGTGGTGGGCAGGGTTAATTTGCACCTGTGTGTGCGTGTGAGGCGGGGGTGCCTGCACATTTGTGTTCGGGGTGGAACTTTAGGATGTCCTAGGGTACCTGTGAGACCTGAAAAGTGCTACCCAGTACCCGACACAGCACTAGTTTAAAACATTCTGATAATAAATAGCCTTGGTAAACACAGGCACTGAATTTATTCATTGATAACATTCAAATTGGCTTTCACCTTGGTTGTTTCAGAATAGGAAATAGTGTTTCCTAACGATCAGCATTAAGGCAAATTGTCTGTGAAGCTGTTCACATATTTTTGTTTTTGAAAAAGGGTGTAAATGACAATACCTTCAAATTACCTGTCGTAACATGGAATTGTTAAACAGGCATCCAAATTCATCATTGATTATATCCCTGTATTATTGAAATATAACTGGCCTGTCTTTAAAGTCCTTACAACCACAGGATGCCCCTAAAAACTGCAGTCAAGTGTTTTCCCTTCCGTACTCCTGTTCAGGCAACCCATACTATTCCTTAGTGGTAGGCCTACTGTGTTCACCACTCCTACAGATCATTATACTGTAACGTTACAAGTGGACCACACACAGCGGTGTGTGCCCTTGTGAAATTTGCATCAGCAAGAGAGCAGAAAAACACAAAAAAAACAAGCAGAGAACAGCAGCATACAATAAGTATGATGAATGACAAAAGGAAACACAAACAGTGTCATAAATGGAGAACAAACTACACAATAAAATATTATTAAAAACATGGTATACAAGACATGCATGAACACACTGCTTATTGCGCAGGTGAAGGTTGACACCAAGGCTGTAACAAGCGTAGCTTGTAGTTCGGACTGTTGGATTTGAAGGCATGTTGAGCGCTGGCAACGGTGTGAAAACTGGCCAGTATGCGGCCCTGCACACTTCGCAGCACAGCGCCAATTCGTGTAAGCTCTTTCAGATGGGAAGCCCAGTCACCATTTTTAGCAAGGTCAAACACTTCCATCACAATTGCTATGTGAAAAAAAAGAGAGACCGTAAGTAGATAAATTTGAGAGGCAAACTATACCATGCCACATCAAATAACCACCTGGCATATTAATGCTGAAACACCAGAATGTAATGCTCATCTTCACTCTTGGTAAAACTGAATATGGTATATGTTAACACAGGGGGCATGGTAGTAAGAGTGAAAATATTTGGCAGTGACAAACTTTCAGTCAATTTGGTAACGGCGCTATTTACCGAAAAATAGTAGCTGCTTAATTTTTTTTTGTGTAAGAGAAGTATGCACATGATGGGCTGCCCACTGCATGCTCTATGGCGTTACCAAATATAAATCACTACTGAAACCTGCTTAAAGTTAAAGTAACAACAGTTACCATTCCGACAGTAACCCACTAAACAGGCAAGTTAGACTGAATTGATTGTGCAACACCGTTAACTCACTTGGGTATTGTCCTGGCAGAACAGGCAAACACGCATTAGCTGTTGACAAGGATGGTGGCAGTCCACTAATGTATGCCTTTTGTGGCGGTGCCGGATAGCAGTCAGATGCATTGCTTGGCGACCAGGCCATAGTAGCCGATGGCATTGAAGTCGATACAACATTCTGCTCAGCAGCTGCTTGGTGCCATGCAATGTTTCCCAGATAGGATGTGGCTGGCAAACTGACTGGAGTGATTGCTATGCCAGCAGTTGTCGACAAAGGAACTCCTTGGCTTGGCTGACTGGCAGGTAAATTCAACTGTACCTTGCCACCTTCTGAATCTAAACTAAGCCCAGCCATGTGAGACGAAAGCTGAGTGCTAGACACAGGAGAAGCAGTCTTGCTGTGATCACCACCTGCCGAGCCAGGAGCCACAGCAGCAATATATGTGCCCCCACCATGGGCCACTGCCCATGGTCCGCAAGCAGAACTCCACGCCCCATTGACAGTGGGCATTTGTTGACCTGGTATAGGAATTTTCAGTAAAGACTGTGGACCAACCTACAGACAGGAAAGATATGGCTCACTATAACAACATCCTTCATCACCACCAAATGGGACAGATATATCCAAAACATTGCTTAGACTCATCAGTCTGAAATGCTTTTTCAAAGGGTATTACTTACAGTGGAAGATGATGAAGTGGGAAGCGATCGAGATTTTGCCTGCAAGCGAGGAGGTGGACACCGCCTCGAATTTGATGTAGGCTGTTGTCGTTGAGCATCATTCTTCCTGCATATCAAAGGGAAAGAAAGGAGAGTTGAACCGAATTAAACGGAGAAGCTCAGCTTGAAAGAACAACTTACAACATCGCTCTGGATAAACTCAACAGGTCAAGGAAAATGGCGGGAGCACCACAACTTTTAACACTTAACACTTAACTATGAAAAACAATGCATTGACTCCTTGGCAAAGTGCAAACTGATTCTTCACATACTTGCGGCGATTTGACTGTCGAGTTCCAGAACATTCACTGTTCTCTTTTGCATTTCGTTGCTTAGGGCTAGGGACCAGGTCAGGTTGACTGAAAATACGAGCTCGGGTGATCTCATACTCGGCCTCACGCTCTTCCACAGTCTTTGTGCGCACCTGTGCTTCCCCACTGCTGTTCACCTGTTCTGACGGCAATGGAGATGCACTTTGTGACCGCCTCAAGATCACCTTCGGAGTGTCACTATCGTTCACTTGCTCGACGTACTCACGAAAACGCTGTGCTGGCACCGATGCATGACTGGTCTTGGTGACCACAACACAGTTTGAACTGTCCACATTGTGCTCTAGACCGAAGTATGCAGCGACTCGGTGAACAAGCATGCGATGATAGGACGACATCGGTGGGAACTGAAGAGCCTGCTGCTCCGAATTCTTGAGAAACGTAAGCAGCTGTTCTTCGAGCTGGAAAAGCCAAAGCCGATCCCTGCATAACAAGACAAAGTGTTAAAACAGTCTCACAGTAAGAGAGAAAATGTACCTGCGAATAGATACATCTGGAGTCAATAGTTAAATGTCTTCTGCCACATGGCACTATAACTCAGATTTAAAGCTTTGGAAAAGAGTGCTTACTTGCCACGTTTCAGTGTGCTCACGATAAACTCGTGCAAATTTATCGATGGGTTGGCAGCATCACAGCGATTCTTGCAGCAATCCAAGGGAGCTGTGTTTGCAATAAAAAAGGATACAATCAAATGATGAAATACTCTGAACACTAACCACAACAGTTTGGAAAACCTTAAAGGAATTGCATACCTCAACAGGTGACAATGCAAAGTGTACCAACACAGAGAGGAATAAAGAAGAAGTTCGGGATTATGATCCAACTACATGTACATGTAACTATGTTACTACATGACTTACTGCTTGTGCTTCCGGCCTGCTTAGGTGCAACCTGGCAAAACAAACAAAACCCACCCTTTCTATTAACCTCTTGTTGGGTATTGGCATAGAATATTTTTATAAAAACAGAAACTTACGAGGTTGCAGCTACCTTAAGTTGAGAGATACAGACAGAGGCCAATTTTCTCAACTATGTAAATGGCATGAAGCAGACAACAGGTACAGAAAAAGAAACATGTTTACCTTGGATTCTTCTAACACTGATAAAGAACTGTCTGCTGTTGAGCTGCCAGTACAGCTTGATGAGGACGCATGTGTTCTTACTGGCTCAGGACGAGATAAAAGTTGAAAACCAGACAGATGGACCTGCGACAGAAGAAAAATAACCACTCCAATGAAAACAACCCGCCCATGAAAGTCATCTTCCACTCCAATTGTTCCTATGGCTTTATGACCTGTAGCTGGTGCTGCTGAAGGCTGTTTCGATTTTGCTCTTGAAAATAACTTCTGTTTGCTGGAGTAAAGCAGGATCAGTGTAGTTAACATTGCAGCCAGCATGGCCTGAACTTTTCAACTTCTCAACGGTTTAGGCAAGGCAAAGAAAAAGAGTCAAAGAATACGTATGCATATATAGAGACTTCAAAATTCGCAAGAAGACCATGTTTCTTGAGCCGAAGTACACTGAGGAACACTATGAGGTGCAGCACCACTGTGCATTCAAGGAAATCTATATCTGGAAAGCCTATTACACAAATGATGCTCAAGCCAGGCTTAAGCATAACACAGAGTTCACCTGTTCAAAAACTAATTGGGAACCACACATCCAGCACTCTGCTCCCTCTCACCTTACTTGTTCCCACAAAGAAAAATGGTCCAAAGCTTCTAGAGAGCAGAACATTTTGACTTAAAATGCCCCTCCAGAATATATTGTGGTCTGTGGATTCAAGATGTTAAGTAGTTCTCTTCAGAATGTTCATTATTCTTGAAGACAGTAAGGCTACCCGTATCATATCAAAAATTTTGTTGTTATCATTATTATTAGGTGCCCACCACCTAGGCAACGTATTCATGAGGGTGATACATTATTCTAGATTACATGCCTGAAGTCAATTGGCCAAAGGTTGTCTACATTTTTTTTCTTTTGAAGTACATAGGTATATGTCAAATGCTTAACATGAGCAATGAAGTTTAACAGTGCTCAACTCTTATGTTTTAGTGGGAAATCGTACACAAGACCCCTGTGTAGTTGGTGCATAAAGCCTGCCCTATATTGTGAACACTAGTGCCATATTCGTGAACTTGGCTGAACACTCATGTAGACATGCAGGTAGGGGGAAGAGGTGCTGACCTGCCTCAGCCAAATGGCTGGGGCGGGTCAAATGGCTCATACGTAGCAGGTGTTTCATATTGTTCAGAAATGTCCCCACTTCAGCCGTTTCTGGAACGTGCGGCTTCTTCAATTTTTTTTGCCTGATTTCCTTTTTTTTGCCAAACATCTTCCTTACAAAAATGTATACAAAGCTTCACAACGGATGTTGGTACTAGTACATATTGTATTGCCTTCTGTGGAAATAGCAGCAGCTGATTGTAAGGCAAAACACTTAGTCCAAAATTGACTGTAGAGTTTTGAGTTAAAAACAAAAAAAAAAACAAACATCGAGACTGAACCTTAAAATTCCGTAGAATCGTTTGTACCTATGAGTGTCCTCAATAAGTAAAGAAAATATGAGCTGGCTTGGTCAAACTATAAAATTAGGAGACTTAGGAAATTGGGAGTAGTTTGGTTTCAAATATCCAGTGTATGATACCAGCCAGCTACTTGAACCTACCTAATTGGCAGCAGTTTGATAATTGGCAACACAACCAAAATACAATTTACAAGTAATCTTGATATCAACAGAATAACTTGACACTGTTGCGGACAGTGATAGTTTGTTTTGATAATTATTTGCAAGTGCATGATCACAAAGGGACTGAACTTGCCAGTCCAGCAACTCCACAGATTGGGCAGTTAATAAAAATATGGGTGTGATCAACAGTGACACTGCCAATGACAATAACTTTTTTTTCCTTCAAATCAACATGGCCTTGAAGCTGATTATAATTTGTGCTTCGGTAGTGCTTTATGAACAAGTGAGTGGTAGATCAGGTGCATCCATTTTCAAATTACATACATCTGCTGTGCGTCAAACAAAGAGACAAAATGAGAATCTACCTCTACAACGTCTACTAATCTTTTCCTGATCGTTAAAGCCAGATGTTCCTCGCATACCATAAATGTCAACTGCTGGTTCGCAGAAATTTGCTGGAAGTGTTTTAGTTTCACTAACTAGCGTTGTCAACGAGGCAAACGGTGTTTTGTGCAGTAAAATTACACGCAATAGATCTTCACTTGGTCTATGCGTTCAAAATGTATTTGGCTAGGTTTGGCTCACAGACGCACACGCACAGACAGAAGCACTTAAAACATTACCTGTTCTCTGCGAAGCTCATCAGGATGATTTGTGGCGGTCTCTACAATGTCCGTCGTCGGAGGCGACGCAGAGGAGAGCTCTTTCCCGCTAGACTGGCACTGACTTTCCTTTAATCCCTCGGCAGTCATACTCCCAAACCTGGAACAGAGACAGCATGAAGATGCACTAATCAGAAGCCTCCCTACACTCTAAAACCCTACTATCATACTGCAGCAATCCAAGTTCTGAGACAGTTCGTCCTAAAAAAACAATCATCAAACTTGAAAAGGCGAATGCGTTGGCTCAGGATCAGCGGGTAGACTTACTTGCCCATAAACACCTGCCTTTATTCCTGCTACATCCGAAAAAAAGACAAAAAAGAAGCAACCGCTCTCTTCAGCAATGAACTAATCAGCCCATTGGGCGCAATGGACTCGACCTCTAAGTGAAGCCTACTTTCCACGCAATCCTTCTCTGCACCGTAGAAAACTATCATCAGTCACACTTTGTCGGACTGATGGTGCAGCGAAGTTTCTTGACTTACTGCTATCACCAAAACGATTACTGATATAACCCCTCCGCTTTGTCAGTGTGGTTTGCCGGCCTTTACAAAATCCAAATGATCCCTTATCAGAACTTCCTGCTCTAAAGTCTGCTCGACGTAGTGAAAGGTACAGTATCATGGATCCTAAAGGGACACCTGAAGAGCACACGGGAACTTTCACCGCAATCAATTCAGCTTCCAAAATACATGTACAAAGAAGGCGCAAGTCGGGCATGCTTCAGATCCAACAACACAGATAAGACCACCTGCACTGGACGGAGCAGTCTGTCAGTAGGTGACCGCTTTTGAACAGTCCCAAGACAACCATCTTTACCCGCTACGGCCTTCACGATCACAGTACAGGGAAAAAACAGGGCCACTGCAGTATCGTTAATAGAATAATAATCAAAGTAAGAACTACGCAACACGCAGAACATATTATGAGCGACTAAAACCGACAACGTTCCCTCCTGTTCCATTTGTCGAAACAACTACATTTGCTTAAGTCATTGAACAACGATAAGACGAAAAATGCCTGACGATAAACTTTCATCGCTTACCAACTGGCTCTTAACCGCCTATCTCACTTTCCAACGACTTAGAAGGAGCTCGAGAAGGAGGCGCGATCCACAAGGCAACGACGAGAAAATAGACAATACTCCGATCTTCGAACTGGTCGTTCGTCGACGCGTTCAACGTCACAAAACACCTACTTGGAAGCAAATTGTAGGCAGAGTATCAGATCTGTCGCTGCTAGGTATCAACAGAACACCATCGACTGCCCATGAGGACAAAAAACACTGTTAAAGAGGGGACTAAAGTAAATCAGCTCGAAAGATCGCACATGGACAGCCAGGAACACAGTTCCTTGCGCTCATACGTATGCATGCATGCTAACAGCATGTTCGCGTGTTGCCCCAGCGCTCCATGCACGATCATGACCTCCCACTTTAGCTACGGAATGTTCCGCTTTATCTCTGCTCCTGCATGCAGCCATGCATATGCATATGCATGCACAATCGAATCTAAACCAGACACCAACCATGAGCAGAGCGGAGCTAGCTGGGAGCCGTGCGCAGCTTGCCAGTAGAGGCCGGCGCCCCGGCGCAAACATCCGCACCAATAGAGAGGTTTAGTGTACACGTATTACGTGTGGATCACTCCGCGCTACAAGTATTCCGTGTAGCGGAAAAAGAGA